>JAQIXS010001233.1:0-32223 GCA_034700785.1 Rossiulus vilnensis | reverse complement strand
AAATCAGGTCCCAATGATTGTGATTTATTGATCGAATAATTTGGGTATTTTTTTTAATGTTTGCTTTTCAAGCCTTGATTTCTTACTTTTTATTTCCAATTTTTTGATGTTTTGATTAATACTATTCAGTTGGAAATTCATTGGAATTCATTGGAAAGTAATGAAACCACAGTTAATCTATAACAATGATGTATTATGTTATAATTGTGGTATTGTGGTCAAGTAAAATATGTAACAAATAGGAAATATCCTGCAAAAAACGGCTGCAGATTCACAATTTCCGTTTTATGAAATACTAAACTGCAGTTTTTTTAGTAGAACTTTTTACATTACGGATGTTCTGCATTAAAGTAACACTGCAAGTAATGCTGCAATACAATTGCAATTTGAATCAAACAAATTTCACAAATTAAATTTTCAAAATGAAAACATTTTATTTTATTTTTTGCTTGTATAAAATAAAAAGAAGATGATGGGCATGTCTCGCATAAAAACCTACCCTTTTAGTCTGAAAAAAAATCAAGGGGAATTTTTTAAATCACTATCAACTAAAATACCGTTTTCATTCTTTTGCCCTCTTGAAAATTCAGAAACAACGTGTGACTTAAATGAAACCTAATTATTATTAGGAAGTGCTTGATTTTTTATTTTAGCATTATTAACGCAATTTGGAGTTTATTTGCAGTATATAAATTGCATCACTTTGTAGTTGGAAAATTAAGCAATCAATCAATGCTTCCGCCGTCTTCCCTTAGTTTTTGATTTTTATTTATTCAAATTTCCCGCCTACGTGGCTCACATACTTTATGGAATGTCCCTATTAGGCGGTCTGCTGTCGAAGCGCCATTATAGTAGGATTGAGTTCAAAGTTAAAATAGAGTCAAAGTTAGTTTTATATTTCTATATTGAAACTGATATTTTAAAATGTATGTGTGTTAGAATAATATTAGCATGTTAGTCTCGTTCTTTAAACATGGCTTGTCAGATTAACGCATTTTCAAATATCTGCGATGTGCGAGGAATCCGGAAGAAATTATTTCCAAATTGGATTGCTACTTTGGAAGGTAAACGTAATAGGCTTAACCCTTTTGCCATATTTATGTACTGAACACTTTGACAGCAATTTTGGTTGCATTTTGTAGGTCTTGCTTACGGGTTTCTGGTTTAATCTTCTCTGTAGGAAAGCCTGAAGGCGATTATGCTAAGATTGATTACGCGTTTGGAGACGATGAAGTCGAAGATGACGACAGCAAAGATGAACTGTCTTATTTTCAGCAATGTCATGTGGCACTGTCTCCAGTTGGAGACGTCATGGTTATTGCCCATACACGTATTGCCACTTTTTTAACTTGTAAGTGCGCTCAGTCGTTGTTTATTCGAAATATGCTAGTGGAAATAGTCGGATATTTAATGCATGAATACTGTAAACCAAAGATTTCTGGCACTATAGAGTATCAGCTGTCTATGCAGATCATGTGCTACTACAAGTGTTATTCATCACATAAAATAGTTTGTTTTTCTGTCAAGACCCTACATTGGCCATATGCATGAATTGTAATTGTTATGTCTGTGTGCGTCCATGACATTGTATGGTGCCATGGTCTGTTTAGTTATTGTGTTGACAGTCTGGAGGCGCTAAGCATGAATATTTTTGTAAAAAAGTTCTTTTGTCAGGTAATTTTAATTTGGTGGAGAAAATGTTTAAACGTATCCGCCGAGGTGGTCCCCTTACGTGCCGTGCGCATATAACTTCCATAATTTTGCCCACTTATTGCCTTTGCTGTTTTTTACCCCATATGTTGGAGCTATAAACCCAAATGCTTTCCAAAGTAGTTGTCTAGGTCTTGCTTCATCTTGGCAATTATGCATTTTAGTGAAATGGGATGATACTGTGGATGGCGATACCAAGGGCAAATTTGTGTCCAGTGCAACGGAGGTGCTGACAGATGACGAAGAGTAAGTCTAGGTTTTTACCTTCATTTTATTCGAAATGGCACGTTGATTGAAAGATTCATCGATTCTCACAGAGACCACGTTACTTGCATTCTCTGTCTACCATTAGCTTCTCAGCAAAAGTAAGTTTAACTTAAAACTGTTAATTAGATAATTAGTTTTCCAATATTAAAAAACACTTTCCATTCCAGAAGTTTAAGGGGGCGTGCTGATTGGACTGCCGTAATCATGGGCTTTACCTCTGGTCAAGTCAAGATGTACACAGAGAACGGAGTGCTTCTAATTTCCCAGAAATTTCATGAGGAGGCTGTCACCAAAATTAAATGTCGTACCTTTGAACATCCTAAATATCGGGCATTGGCAGAACAGGTGATTTAGCTTCTCCCCTAATTTAAAACAAGATATCCATGGGATATTTCTGCAAATTTTTACTCGGCTCTACCATACAATTTATTCTCGTTTATTTTCAGCATGAAGAACTTGTCATCCTGTACAAGAAAGCTGTCGTTACCGTCGATGGCTTCAGCCTTTATCAAACGTTACGGGCTTGTAGAAATCAGGCTGCCAAAGGTTTGTAAGGTTGTTTCGTGATTTTGTCGTGACTACAATCGATTATTAGAATTCTTGTTATCAAAACCTTTCTGCATTTTAATTTTACACTATGTAATGTTGTTTAATTTGTTTTAGCTACAGCGATTGGTAATGAGCTTATCGAAGCGCCTCCAGTTGCTTATAAAAAATGGGGATTTCTAGCCACTGATGTCATCGATGATTGTGAAAGTGTTGGTAAGCGATGACATTATTTGGGAGGATGGTTTGACAAAAGCAAATTAGGAACCATTTTATTCTATGAAATGTGTAGGTGTGGCCTACTCCAATCTCTTCGACAATATGATGTACGAGTCCATAAGCCGGGGCTTCCACGGTTTCTCTCGTAGTGTTTTTCCCACGGCGTCACTCTTCATTACAACTGGACAGGCACCCTATTTGAGCTTCTTCTATGCTGTTGAGGTTAATTGATATATACCAATATTATTATGCGCGTGTATTTCTAAAGTGATGCAATGCAAAAAAATAGTAAGATTTTTCCAAACTGCTAAAATCTATTCGTGAACTTGACTGAAACCTGTCTATGAATCGAAATAATGTTGGCGATCTAGCAGATGGATTATGAAGTTAAGTTTCTGCATTTTTGGTAATTTATGGGGGAATGGATACTGAACACTTTCAGGGCAATATCGCCAAAACTTTCACTTTAGAAATTCACGCATGATTTCATGACATTAGCGATTTTTCACGTTTAAATGCTAGTATTTTTGCAAACTCGAAGACCGCTTGTTAATTTACAATAGGGCAGTGCACCTTCTCTGGTGATGGATGTTGCAATGGCTGCAGCGCACAAACTCAAGTCCTTGATAACGTGAGCGCCATTTTTTTGGTCAACTTTATTTACCAGTTGCAATACCGAAAATGATATATATTATATGTTTTGATTTTCTTAAGGGGTTTTTTTGGTCGAAGTAGCAAAGGTCCTGCCGATAAGAAACCCCCTAAAATCGAGCCTTCGACACCTTTGCCTAGCAGGTGAGTGGTTTGCCGGCAGGTCGGCGTGGATCATAAATGACTTGCTCATTTGAGTGGTTTCGATTTAGGTTTGAGGTACGCGATTTTACTCGTCTTGGACTAAGAATTAGCGCTTCGCCAAATCGCCGCCTTTCCGTGGTGACCGACGATTTTGGACGGGTCATTTTAATCGACAACCACGAGGGAATTGCGATCCGTGTGTGGAAAGGTGATTCTCTTTCATGCTCTGTCAGAAAAACCTTTTTTCAACTAGCTGTCAGGATGTGCGTATTTAAGTATGATCGCTTGTAGGATATCGGGATGCCCAGTGCGGTTGGATCGAAGCGGAGGAAGATTCTCGCCAAATTCGTGAAGGCAACACAGGGTGCGAAGTTCCGAGAACTGCTCTTTTTCTCGTCATCTACTGCCCAAGAAGAGGTATTTTAGAGGTCAGTGGCTTGATTTTAAAGGTTTTTTGTGGAGAAGGAATTGGGGAAACAGTCACAGAGCTGTGCTCGAAATCATGACTGTTTTGTTGGCATCTGGATTCTGTGTCTATATTCTCCTACATATGGCATACGCATTGTATATGCCCTGTCCTGGCACCCTCCCCATATATATAGATATGTCGCAAATATGTGACGTCGTCTACATCTACTGCCCTGACTTGGCGCCCTTCCCGTACAAATATGAAGTCATATATAACGTATATGCACTGACCTGTTACCCTGCCCACAAATATATGACGTCTAATATTTATACGCTGACTTGACACCCTCTCCATGTGTATATATATATATATGACGTCATATATAACATGACCTGGCACCTTTCCCATATGTATACAATTACATGTATGACGTCATTGTTACATGCTGTATATACATTTGTATGATGCCATTTTCTTGACGCAAACTTCTCTGCCGGACACCCTTATACCAAAAAGAAAGACGTAGTTATGCGTCAAAAATACGTACCACTCTACAAACCACTGCAAAATATTGCGAAGCATGTTTTGTATTCTATTAGAGTTCTTGTAAGATTCTGGAAACCTTGGTGATAGTGAAACGAAAATTAATTTAATTTCGTTTCAGATTTGGGCAATGCAGCAAGGGCCTCGTGTTGCGGCTTTCAACGTGAATAAATCAGCAAGGTATTACAATGTCAGAATAATTTTCTCATTTTCTGAAGGCTTAAAATGTGGTGGTTTGATCCATCGCGATTCACATTTTCTAAGTTTGGTATCCTGCACCCATGGCATACTGGGCCTATCCAATGTAAAATCGGTTATTGACGGAAGGGCCCAAACCCATCATTGTTATCTCGTCGACTCGGATGGCCAAGTGAAAACTATCTCCGTTCCGTTTCATTACGCCTTAAGGTGAGACATTTGAAATTCGTAGTCATGCATTCATTGACGCTTGAATTTTGAATGATGCAATCAAGTTTTTGTGTGTGTGTGTTTTCATTTTTCTAGCGCGAGACACAGCAAGCGAGCACGCAACTTGCATTTGTTAAAAAACCTCAAAACACTTTTAAAAAATGGGGATTGCTCTGAAGACAAGCTGGCCAACGATGCGTCTGCCATTATATTGGACATAAGGACGGCAAATGTTCGCAAAGAGGTAGGGATCGGATGAGCACGAAACCTTAGTCGAATGTTAACTTTTTTGGATATGCTACATACCGAATTTTCCCGCATATAGCCGCAACCCGAAATTGGACCCTAGTTTTAAAGAAAAATTAAACTGTTCATGAAATTAACTTTTTACTTTAATTTATTGGTGAAAGCCAATTCGTTTTCGTGAAACAGTAAGTTTCGGAATACTTTTGGGATAAATAGAAAGATGATGCCATTAATCAACATTTTTTATAAGTGTACGGATTCAGATTTTGGGGAAAAGTGTGGCTTACCCGCGAGCAAATGCGGTATTTGTTTTAATATCTCTCTGCTTGAATAAATTAACAAAACCGAGTTTTCGGGCTGGTGGACTGGTCTAAAATGGCAATTGCGAAGAATTCGTTTCGTGTTTTTCTTTAGGCATTGGATGCGCTCATTAAGCACAAAAACTCGAGTCTGCTCGTCTTGAAAACAAGTCTTTCAAGGTTGTTGAACTCGCTACAGAGTCAAGGTATTGCAATTTCATTGCCTGTCTACTGTATTAGCCGCGTATGTTCTTGTATAATAGTGTTTCTGCCTACTTTTAGGTCCTGACGCTTTGGATTTTGAGAGTAAACTGCTACTTCATAGCCTCATCAGGCAGCAGCAGCTCTTGCACATGTATGAGGAGCTGAAATTGTTGGGGAAGAACAGCTTTTCTGGGTCGAATCAAGAAGCACTGGAGGATCGAAAGCCGTCCCAAGTTTTGTCAGCCATGTTCCACCTGGGCGAATCTGAAGTGGAGCTTCTTCTGGGACAGGTCGATAAGCTCCTTTCTGTTGAGCAGCCAGCTAAATGCGTGCATTTCGAAGACGAGGAAACGTTGGCGCCCGGGAGATTCCTGTCCTTCTTCCAAACTTATTATTCACATCTGCCTAGATCAGCCACGATGCCTTTCCAAGCATCAGCTTCCAGCTCTGGAAATGAGGAGGCTGGCTGTTTAGCAATACTTCTGGAACCTAGGGTGGATAAGGCCTCAGTCAAAGATTTGGGTTTGTTTTCATTTTCAAATAGCTTAGATATGTTAGTTGGAAACCTTCGTATGTTTGGAGGGATGTTGAAACAATCGTTTTGTGCACTCCTGTTTCCAGCCCGCCTGGTGTACCGTTCTGCTATTGAAGGGAAATGCGGTGCGAAAGCGTTAGAGGGCATACTGATGCAATGTGGAATCGATAAAAAGCAGCTACTGGTAGGTTGCAGGTCGCAAGTTGTTGAAAATGATCGATAACTGAAAGTATTTGGTTATAAAAAAAATTGGGAACCTATTTATCTTCTTATCTTATATTTTCCTACATTTTAGCAAAACATCCTATATTTCCTATATTTCAATCATTTTATGAAGTCATTATCTACGTTTTCTTAGATTTTGACAAATTGTAGGTATCATTTCTTCGTTCCTTCAATTCGTAATATTTCAAGCAAATTTTGTACAGGAATTTCACCCAAAATATTGGGTTGATAATCACGGTTTTTAAAATACGTATATTCCTCAGCACCTTTCTTTATCGAATTATTCGGTAAAATCCGTTAATTGACGACCTTTCTATAATTAACGTTAACCAAATTTGTACAGAATTTTATTAAAAAATCCATGAATTGTGAACTTTGTTTTTAATTTCTTTGCGCTTGAGGCGTTCCATTACTTGATATTCCTCAGCCATTTTTCTTTAAAAAAAAATTTGTGATGAATTTTCGAAATTTATTTTTGAAAAATGGCTCGGATATATGGTTTTGTCTTCTCGAATGAAACGCCGTCAAGTAATTCTTTTATTCACTTTCAGGTATTATTAACAGATTTTTGGCTCCAGATGGAAACAAGTCAAAGCGATTACCACTGCCTTCATAATTGCTACGACATTGTCATGTTTCTAAGCTCAATCACTGGTAAGTAGTGCGCGGAGATGCTGTCAAACTGTTATCGTTTTTCATTCCTTAGCCTTACTTTTTGTGCGCAGATCCAAGTGAAGTTGTGGCTAAATACAACGAACTGTCATCCTGGTGGACAAACATCAGGAATATACTGTCTTCGTCCACAGCAGCGGCTTCCGCCTTCACAGCTGCCTTGATTTGCAGGGGAGTGGCGGTTACGATTGCCACTGCGCATCAGGCCAAAGCTATGGAAGAAGCTGCCGTGCCAAAAAGCGAGGAGGAGAAAAAGGAAATGGAGGAGGGTGAAGACCAGAAAATGAGCGTTCCTTCCCCCAAGGATTCTGAGGCGGGCTCGGCCATGGATGTGTCAATTTCAGACTGGGAAGATGTGGACATGGACACAGAAATGTGGAGCTTGTTGGTGAAGCAGCTGGAGGACCTTGTCGTGCTTAACACATTGCTCACTCACAAAATTCCATCCAATTTACGCACCGAGAGCCAACATGCACTGCCGGAGTATCCACCCATAACTGTTTCGTACCTGTCAGAAAAAGGACGAGGTATGTTGTTGTTTTAATGAATTGTTTAACGCGGAGCAATTATTTGAGAAGACCACGTGTGGGAATTTCAGCAGGATAAGAAATGAAAAAAGTCAATGTAAATTACGATTATTTTAAGATGTGAGAAAATTTCAAAATTGGGATTTTCTTGTTTTACAGCACATTTTGCCATTATTGTTAATAACAGCTGGTTAGGATGATCAGAATTGGTGGAAAGCCTGGGAAATTCGAAAACATTTCAAATTTTGATGCAAAAGTCAGGAACATTTTCATCAGATAAAATACCAGCCTTAAATTGTCATAATCTCAAATGATTCATTGTTAATAATATGCTCAAAAGAGTTTATCTTGTCACACTCATGCAATAAAATAATAATAATAATAATAATAATAAATATTGGTAATAATAATAAAAATAATAAAAAATAAGAATAAAAATTGGTAATTTTAGATTCCATTTTATTGTGTAAAAATGGGGATAGTCAGGGGATTGTTTTTCCAAAAACCTTTAAGTCAGGGAAATTGAGAATTTTATTTCGATGGAAACCTTCTGCTGCTGCCTCGAATTTTTATTCCAAGTCTTCTGGTAAGACATTGCTAATTATTTAAAATGAATTGGTAAAAAGAGTTAGCTCTTTTATGCAATTTCATCTAATTCTGATCGAACTGGTCAAATAATAGATGTATGTAACATAGAATTCAGCTATGATACAATGCATCTGCTGTTGAATTAGGTACTAATTTCATTTTTTAATTATTTATATCTGCTAAAAGGTGTTATCTCTGAATTGGTTGCAATTTGGATGACGCGGCTGAATACCAACTGCGTTCTTGAATTAAATGCACATGTTGCAAAGGACAAAAGCGAAGATGTTCACCCTACTGCGTGCGAGGACATTGAGGATGCACGCATAGCCTATGCAGAAAGGACGCATTTAAATTTTGATGAATTGAAAGGCAGGTGACTATTACAATCATTGTGGTTTTTGAGTTTCTACCGAATAAATTATTGCTCGACCTAAAATAATATTTTTTTAATGATTTGCAAATCCAAAGAAAACCTGAACAGTCCTAATTTTTCATGTGAATACGTACTTAACTTTACCGTGAATACACAGGAAGTCATTTTTTTTGAGATCACTCTTATTTCTTCTAACAATTGAAGCCAACGCCATTTGAATTGTTACAACTTATATTTTGGTTTCGTGATATCGTCATATTTATTTCCAGAATTGGTCGAGTCCGTTCGTCGCCACTTTCCACGTAGTCTTCAGCGCGACGTCGTGCTGACAAACTGCTGCCGGGAATTTGGAGCCATTTGGAATAAGGAGAAAGATGATGTCAGGAATTTGCATAATGCAGTCATGTGTTTGGAACAAGTTTCAGTATCACCTTGGGGTAAAGGTAGGCGATATTGCAGATTATTATGGTGGATATTAACTTGAGTGGAAGATCAGTTATCTGAGGTGGCGGCACCGTGGCCGTCTTGGCTAATCGAAAGTATAGTTAAAATGACTACAGAATGAAACTTGTGGTTTTCCAGGCTTGGCATCCTACTTGTGGCACACGTTCTTGAAAAGCACTTTTCGTTCGGCAGCCTTGCTCATGGAAAAGGTAAACGTCAAACTGGCTCGGTGCTCCTAAGTGCCGAAATTCAGATAACACGCACTCACAAATGCAAATGTCTCCATCAGGTTGGCAAAACCCCCAAAGAACGACTGTGCCGGAAAGAACTTGGCATGAGTGAAGTGAGCCTGGAGAAATTCGTCGGTTGTTGCGTCAGGCTGTTGGATATACTAATGAAGGCAGGTGCTGGGGTTCCGTGTCGTTGTTTCGTGGAATTACAGAAGTATTAATTCCTTATTTTGATGTCGTTGTTAATAGGTGTGCTCTTCTAGGGATTCCCAGAGTGTGCTGCCGTTCCAGTGCGAAGAGCCATGGCAAAACACTTCTGGTCCGCAGCCTTTTGTGGACCTCGCTGCCGCGCAACACGAGCCTGGCTACGATCTCGTGTGCCACCATTACAAGCTGGCGTTAAGCATGCTCATGGTGCTCACGTACAGCCTAAAATCTGCGCGACCTCTTGGATTGTACGACACGAGGGTTAGAAAGATTCTTCATTTTAAACCGAGCTGGAAAAATTGAGGGATGCCAAATCATAACGTCCTAAGTGCCTGTCCTTCCTCCCAAAAAAATCCGTTTTTTTCAGTGTACATTGTAGGAACTATTCCCCACCTGCTATGGTGGTGAGGAAGCGATTGGAACACCACTGTTCCAGACCAGTGTTCCGAAAAAAATCGTTTCAGATGCGGGTTTTTAAGACCTGGTCGTCGAAATGAAGGAAGGAATAACATCAATGCGCTGCTGCTCTACTTGCCACAAGAGATGAGGCTGTTTGGAACATTTTTTTGGGGGTGCAACGCGTGTGGCACATACGGCGTTATGGGAAAGGCTAGAACAAAACTCGATCGTTTCACTAAGTCCACGTTTCTGTATTCTTAGTTAAACGTCAGTGGTGTGCAACGTCTGAACCTGTTGTTTAAACGAAATTTCACGTTTTTTCCCCTCTTGAAAAGTTGGCACTTGATACGTTATGACCTGCCACCCTTCAGTTGTTGGCGTCTTTTGGACAAGGGCTCATATGAGAGAAAAATGACACGCATGTGGTTGAATGCATTTTAATCTACCTCTAGGGAAGATCTCCATTCTTTTGCAAGTTGCACTCCGGCGTTCCTGTTCTGGAAGAAATGCACGATCCGGCTGTCACTACTAGCCGGACCCAGGTGATTTTTGAGAACGTTTTTATTAATTGGTAATCTAGCTCGCTTCTTTCGAGCCTTCTGTGGCTCCTAATTTCTGCCATTTGTTCAGTTCCTTTGTAAGGTTGTCACTGCCGCCGTGCTGACACTTCCTGAACCGAGCTTCGGTGGCAGCAGTTGCAATGTCGTAGCCCCTTCGGAATCTGCAAGTGCTCGCCACTGGATCGGGAAAGTCATGCAGCTCGCGGCATTGTGGAATTTGGATAACGACTCTCTCTGGAGGCATTACGTGTGCGAGTTGTACAGCAGCGGTCTTGATTCGCTGGCGGAAGAGGTTTGTCGTTTGCGTATTTGAGATTACTGAGCGATGGGCGCGTATAAGCCGCATCCCGAAATTGGAACTTAGCAATATGAAAACTTAAATTATTTATAAAATTTACTTTTTGTGCGGTTTATTATTTATTTGGAAGAAACAATCCGACAAAATTGCGAAAACTTGTAATATTTAATGAAAATTCCTTCTGCGTTGTTCACAACAGGAACCATCCTTCTTCGTGTTGCAATGAACGTAAAACAAAAAATCTGTACATTTCAGATTCTCCCCTTTGTTTCGGACCGTGAAGTGCTGGGGTCCCAGCTAATTTTGATTGTTGGACAGCGCATCTACAACGCCGTTAATTCCTCCGACGACGATTACGTCAAGAAGATCTCCTTGTTCCCACCCACCGTCTCAACCTGGTTGTCCACCTTGGTATGCCTGATCTGAATGGTGGAGTTGGGATAATCACAGTTGACTGACTGGCTTTTTATCGCATTACTTTTAGAACCTGAATTCCCTGCGATACCCCAACCCGCCGCTTGAAAGGACCGTTGCGATAATCGCCTACATTTTCAATGCCATTCCTGAGGATCAGGCCGTTCACAAGATGGCATTAAGTCTACTTGATCCGCTCAACCACCTAATTAGCAGCAGCCGGTCTGCGAAGCAAGAATCCAGTTGACTGTTTTCAGAGAACGCTATAAGGAAAATTGTTGAATTGCAAAGTGCGAATTCGATCGCAGCGTGTTTTACGGCCAAAGTCTGCAATTATAATTACGGGTAATTAGCTTCATTATTCCGTGCATACTATGGCATGGCATTGATTTTGTGGTCGATAATTACTCTCCACTAAACAAACAAAAAAGTGGTCTCGGTGAACCCTCTGCTTTCGGTGACATGCCATAATTGTAAAATAAGATGTGATACATCGTATTGCACAGCAACATGCATTCAAATTTGAGTACTGTTTGAAGCTTACTAATGTTTATGTATAATAATAGAAGCTCGTGGGAATCTAGAATTATTTATGAAAACACTGTAAAAAAATATAACAATTGTTCCAGCGTTTTATTTCATGTATTCACAATTTGAATGTCTCTTTGAGCCTGTAATTTGATCTAAATTAAACGTAATTTACTCGAAGATTCGTGGTTGGTAGTAATTGGGATTAACGCCGTGCCCATCTAGGGATAATTGGACAATTTAACTTTGTCTGTATAACTTCATAAAGATAAAATTTAGTTAACCCATGTCTGAGGGATCGATTTCAAAATTTTATTATACGAGTAAGAACGATTTACATAACAACGAAAATATCGGTTTATTTTATTTAAATTTTTTCTCTCTTAATTTTAATTAAAACCTTTGGCTTAATTTTATGGCAATTTATTGTGGTACGGATTATCCGGTAGCTTCCGCCAGGATGAAGACACGTGGTTTAGTAAAAGTGAATTATTTGGCGCAATAAATGTCACTGCATCATAGACGGTAATTGAAAATGTAATTCAAAAAATGCCTGGATTTTTTTCAATGCCTTTAGTTATTTGCTTTCTTCATTGTTTTAAAGTTTGGCAAAATTGTATAAATTATTCACAAGATTTAATACAAATATGTTTTGTTTTAAAACGTTTCTCACCCACATCATTTTTACATGGGATATATCCATAGATGTGCAGCATTTATTAAAGCTGAAAAGCTCCATAGTAATTTGCAAAATAATTTCATAATAATTTACTTTTTGCTTTCGTTTTATACACATTGATAAACTAAGAGGACATATGCCTCGTGCCCATAATTTATTGTTTGACATGAGGTTTTTTTTTAAAAATACGAAATTTTAAAAACATTTGTTTTTACATCAAGTGATGGGTGAATTCTTTTAATCAACTATAGTCACAAATAGATTTTTAAGTGTATTTTCTTAAAGGTTTAAAAACAAAAACAAGTCAACACTTACAGCTTATTTGTTTAGATTTTAAAAAATAAAGAATATCGTCATAAGCGAATCTTTAAAAAATAAACCACGAATACGTAAAGTTTAAAAAACAAGTTCTGGATTTTAAAAATATTTGTTAGGTGGTATTCTTTACCTAAACTATTGTCACAAATGCATTTTTTTTACTTTTTTAAATAACCACAAATTAGTCACCACCAATTAGTTTGTTTTGATTTTTTTAAAAACAGTATCTTGTTTTTAAATATGTATACATGAAACAAAAAGTTACAATTTTTGTGATGAATAATGACGAATATTTTAACATAAACATACGTACACACCCTGTACATAATCAATTCAAGTGCATGCGTGACATCGGCAAGTGACAGGATGTACGTGACTCTGATTGGTTGATTTTAGAGAACTAGAATTAAAGGCGTAGCTTCATGAGTTGCGCCACTCTGGAACCGTCTAGAAGTTTCCTTCGAGTTCGGGAAAGCGAAGCACCAAGGACACAAGGAGTGTTTGCAGTTCTGTTTAATTCAGTCTCCGTTCTTGTTACAGAAGGGTAATATTGAGAGCTATTTTACAGGCGACAAATATTGCATGAATAATGGCATCCAAGGAACAGGTACGCACTTTTTCACTTCTCTTTTTTTCCGTTCTTCGTTTGACTTTTAAAAAGGCACATGCTGGCTGCAAATGTCCTGTAGCATGACAATGGACATTTCATTTGTTTTGGCACGCCCAGCGTGTCATTGATCGATCTGTTTAGAAATTATGAGTTCATTGCTTTAAATGATTTTACCCATTTTGTTACGAAGGAGGGCTTCTGACCTGGCGTTGTTTAATATCATCTAATGGTAATTCATGCTTGTACGTTGGCTATAAAATGCCCTTCGACCTTCGATATTGCATCGCTGCTCGATACCGAAAATGTTAAAACGTAGAATTTCTCTCAAAATTATTGGATTTTCGAATGTTCGTTTCTTATACCTTTTATCCTCCAAAATAGGCAGTGAAACAAAAGGAACTGGGAAATGAAGCCTACAAAAGGAAAGATTTCGCCACCGCTCTGGAATATTATAAAAAAGCAGTCGAGCTGGATCCCACCGAAATGACATTCTTAAACAATATAGCTGGTTTGTAGACTGCTTGTTGTTCTTGTGCATAATCTTTGTGCAGTAGTTTTTGTTTGCAAAGCATGCACTGACTTGTTTGGAGAAAATTGTGTCCCGACTCATCTGGATTGAAAAATCTGCCCTAAAGAAAGGAAAACTAGGCAAATTAAAAAAGGCAATTTACTGAGTAGTGCAGGCATTTGCTGTGGGGGTGCCTTTAGTGCATATCATGGCTGATGAGAATGGAATGACAATGTTTTTACAAGCTGCAGTAATTCCTGGCCGGTTTGGATGAACCTTGTGTAGCCACAATAAAACAGAAAGTAGATGCAAACGTTGAATGGTTTTAAAGATGTAGTTGCATTTTAAATTAAAACTTCTTTCTACCATGCACCCAAGAAATACATATTCGTGAGCTTGTACACTAAACCACCCTCAATTCGCAGCTTCAGCTACAGCGTTTTCGACATTCGCGGGCCAAATAATGTAGGAAAACCCTCATGATACGCGACCTCAACTTTCACAATTCGAGGCCGAAATAATGACGAAGGAAATAATAATTTAATGACTTGTTTAAAAAAAGTCAAAAGTATTCATGATTTACCGTATATGATAATTATAAGGTCGAAAGTCAAGTTCCCCAAAAATAATTTTTGTTTTTTTGGGGTATGTAGATTGTAGCTTCTATGGATTTTAAGTATTAATTACTCTTGCTTAATCTTACAGCCGTCTATTTCGAACAAGGAGATTATGAAAGTTGCATTAAAGAATGTAATAAGGCCATTGAAATAGGCCGAGAAAACAGAGCTGATTTTAAAATAATTGCAAAGTTAGTTTATTATTATTATTATTATTACTGCTATTATTATGGTGCTTGCTGTCATTTAATCATTTCCTTGCTGTTTGTAGGGCTTATTCTCGAATAGCAAATTCTCATCTAAAAGTCAAAGATTATGCAAAAGCAAGAGACTACTTCCAGAAATCCCTAGCAGAACACCGAACACCTGAGACTCGAGAGAAGCTCTCCCAGGTATGTGTTGCACATTGTTGATACGTTATTCAGTACGATGCAAATTGACTTGATATTTTTGTTTGACAGGTGGAGAGAGTTTTGAAGGAAGAGGAGAGGAAAGCTTACATTGATCCAGAAAAGTCGCTAGATGAGAAAAACTTAGGAAACGTTTGCTTTCAGAAAGGTGCGACTCAAGAATGATCTACCTGAATACCCTAGTTTTTGAAACACAATACAATGCAGTTTTGTTTTCCACAATGGCTTAGGTGATTACCCACAGGCCATTAAACATTACACTGAAGCCATTAGGAGAAATCCTGAGGATTCCAAGGTGTACAGCAACAGGGCTGCCTGTTACACGAAATTGGCTGAATTCCAATTGGGTTTGAAGGATTGTGATGAGTGCATCAGGTTGGACCCCACTTTTGGTAAGTGTTTGTTACTTATTTTTCAGAACTCGGTTTGTGTGTGTGTTGTTTATTGCTTTATCCTTGCTCATGACAATCACTTTTTAAATACATATCATTATGATAAAATCTACTCAGTTTATATAGTTATGATTTGAATAATGTAAAGCATTTTTTAAATTTGTTAGTGAAAGGTTACATCAGGAAAGGGGCCGTCCTTCTGGGCCTAAAGGAGCCATCAAAGGCAATGCAAGCTTATCAGAAAGCCATGGATTTGGATCCAAACTGCCAAGTAATATAATAGTTACTATTTGCTGTAAAATGAAGAAGTAATTTGAAGCATGTAACGGCAAACGGGAAATTTTTTGTTCTGGTCATTTCAGGAAGCCGTGGATGGCTATCGAAAATGCTTGTTGGCCTCGAGTTCAGATCCCGAGGAAGTGCGCAAACGCGCCATGTCGGATCCGGAAGTTCAAGGCATTCTCAAGGATCCGGCTATGCGCCTCATCTTGGAGCAAATGCAAGAGGATCCACGTGCCCTTCAAGAGTAAGTTGCTGCTGGCAGATACGTACTGAATGAGATTTACCAAATGGATGACTAATGATCCGCCGGTTCTGAACTTTTTAGGCATTTGAAGAATCCCGACGTGGCTGCGAAAATTCAGAAGCTTTTGGAGTCTGGCCTTATTGCAATTCGTTGATGATCTGATGAAAGGTTACTGGTGAACTTCGTAGACCATGTTTTAATTCATCATGAAATGATTCCAACTACTTGGCTGCCGTTTCTCAGGATTATTATCAGTTTCATCACTTGTCCAATGTATTGCGCGGTTTACATTTCTCACAAGTAAATTTGATTTAAAAATTCTAAAGTTGTGAACTATGATTAACAAAGATTGAATTTCTTGAACCTACTTTGTCTGTGTGAATTTGCATAATTAGGTGCTCATATTTTTCCAATATTTTTCTATACTTGAATATAGCGTTTATTGCCAGTATGGTAGTTTAATTTTGATGAAAGTGATTCGCACGAGGGCATCATCTCATTAGTGGCCATAAAGATTTATGGAAATTCGGAAAAAAAATAGGATTGCATGCATAGGATTGTGTACATAAATATGCACACAAGTAGTTCCTGTTAGTTTTGTTTATCCAAGTATTTCATCTGTTGAATTGATTGCATCGATTATTTGATCCGTGTTTATGACTTTCAACTTACGGCAAACTGTAACGTGATGTTTAGCATCAAGAAAATGAATGTCATGACATACTGCGCAGAGAGCAAGAACAGGGTTCTGCCCAGACCTGGGAAACCTGGAATCGCCTAGGAAATTGGAAAATCAGGGAAATTTAGCATTGATATTAAGTTTTCTCTATATAGCTAAAGGTGTATACTGGGGTAACAAATCATGAAGTAATGGAATTAAATTCAGGTCATGGAAGTAATAGGAAAGCCATCATATTGCCATATTCGTCCAATTTTCTGCACTTTGGACTAGAGAGCAGAAAAACCAATGGTACCAGGCTTTGGTATCAATGGTTTACCGATACCATTTAGGGATGAAAAGGTAACAAACTTTATTTTTAAAATTTGTTGAAAACACGTATCTTTAATGGCTTTAAAAATGTGATGACTTGCTAAATCAAGGAATTTACACCATTAAATCAAAGTGAAGACATGGTCCACAGTCCTGCATATACAAAGGGGATCTCAAAGTATATTCCTCATCTTTAGAAAAATCATTGCATGTGTTATAATTTTGCAATATTGGTCAGGCTGGTCAGAGAAGTTTTTTGCAAAAATACAAGTCAGGGAAATGAAAAATTTTATATTTTCAAGAATTTTGTTCAAAAATGGTCATGCATGGCATAATGAGACTCCGTAGGTATTATATGCCCAGAGGGCGCAGTCGGCAGTTGACGTGTCTTTGGAGTGTACGCACAGCTGGATCATGGCGTCTTGCATGTTATTTTATATCAAATGGTTTATTTTATTTCTTCCTTCAGTCCTTGTAGGTGGGGAAATTTCTGATTTGAGATTGTGCGCCAGCCCCAGTTGCGACGGTAAGCGTTTTCTACGGTCATTCACCGGTTTTGAGAATTAGGAAAGGAACTGAAACTGCGTACCGGGAATACCGACGTTGACCTCAACTTTCACAGATTCGCGTGTTAATTTCATGTGTGTTCACAGGTAGTCTTTTCCCCAATGAAGTTTATATAAAAGGTGAAGTAATGCACATGCGTTCCCGATGAAAGATGCATACATTGGTCTGCCTGGTCTTGACTGAAACACCTTGCAACATAATGTAGAACTGGGAGAAATGTTAATATTTTGATTGATATCTTACCTAAAATATATGCATGTAAAGCAGTAAAATACATTTGACCGATAAGGCTACAGTAACCTTTGTGGATAATGTAATCCTGCAATATTTGCTTGCCTTCTTCTGTCCAGTGCTTAAACTGGTCCACATGAACCTTCCTGTCATACCTGTTTTTATATGCGAATCAGTCAAATTATGCTAATGGTCCAGTAGTGGACATTATCATCTGATATAATAAACTCCAAACCGGTTAATCCATGCGCGAGTCATTCTGTGCAGAAGTTATCCATTCTTCCTATTTATAACTACTGTATGTAGTCTACAATGCTTTCTCGTTTTACGAAAAAAATGCCAAAATTTCCAGATAAAATGGCTTGTGAGAAGTATTTAATTCTCCTAACCTTCCACTTTACTTAGCTGGTGTATTCAACTGGTTAATTTGATTGTCAGTGGAATCTTTGTTGAACTATTTCCCACGCAAATTTGAAAAGCTCCATATACATTGGACAAATGAATAACTACTATTGCAAAACATTATAAATGTCATTACATCGTTTTTGTAACTATGGCTGAATCTCCTGTAATTTGAAATGAAGTATTTTTACATTTTCAGAACCAGTATCCCATGCGAGAACGCTTTTAAAATACATCGGCAGTGATAAATATATTCTGACGTTTTCTCAAAATGCAGAAGTCATAATTTACAGTAAATCGGCTGGAAGCGTTCCTGATCTATGGGGAGGAACCGTACGCGATATTTGATCATTTCTTGAAATTTCACGGAAAAACATTTATAGCGACCTCGTCTAAAACACGTTGTATTTTTAAGATTAATGGGAAAAGAGGATACTTTCCAAGCAAGTTTGTTCGTGAATATAAAGTGCTGACATCTCACCTGCCATATACTGTTCCAACAGAAAAGGTATTTCTGTTTTGAAGTAATGTCAGCTTCAACCACTTATCTATTCATCAATGTGTGTTAATAGCAGTAATAGACAAAGAAAGCAAATAATTCCATGATATTTGAGCACATTTATTACTAGACCTATAACTTGCAGGTTTTTTATGCTAAAAATTAACGATTTTTTTGACTTTTTTTTACAGAAGTCTACTTCTTACTTAAACTTATTCTGCATATTTTTTAGGGTTTCATTGCTGAGAAACACCAAGAATTAAACAATTCAAGTAAGGATCAGCCAACTATTTCTACCAGTGGCTCGTCTGACAGTGACATTAACAAGAAAACGTTAAATGTGAATGGTAAGGGTACTTGCTCTTCGATTTACGTTTTTAGAACGTGATCAGTTAGCATTTGTTACGGCCGTTCCGTTTAAATTCTTGGTTTAACTTAGGGCACTGCTAAATACCCGTTTTCCTGGTCTTGAATTAGTCATTCGCCAGCGCTTTAATGTTATATATATCTGAAAAAAATTTAAAATTTTTCAATGAAAATTAACTTTCCATGAACCACCTGGACATTTTCAGGTAATATAAACCACATAAGGCACTAGTAACGCGGTAGATTGGACAAGGTTTATGTCTTGATAAGGTTTACACGTTTTCCGTTCCTGGTCCAAAGTAAAAATGTTGTTCAAAACGATTATTGTGGTATAAAGTTGACGTTTTTGCATTGAAATGCCCAAAATAGGGAATTGTCGGATTGCAAATTTGTCAAATTTGGGGTTACACTAGACCAAGGATTGCCAGGAAACTGCAACACCATTTAAAATTTTTTTTGTATCCACCCACTTATCAGTTTCTTCGGGTGAAATAGCACTCGGAAAACAAACAGTTTAGCTTGTTTTGCACAAAAAACTGTCATGTTCAAGAACGTAACTTCATGCTCTTTTGTTGACAGATGAGACCTCCAAAGGCGTAGAACACGTGATCGGAGCAGAGCTGCCGAGCACGGGCAATGTTAGCATAAACGAAATTGCACCAGACTTGGGGAATAAGCCAGAGCCCAAATCGACTGACCCGGATTCGGTGCCAAAAGAAACAGCTCTAGATCAGAAAACGACCACCGAGGTTGTTAAACCAACGATAAGTGATGCTAACATCCCTGAATCCAAGGTGTCCTCTGAGAGCAGCCAAGTGATAGAAACTAGCCCTGAAGTACTTCAAGTTAGTCCTTCAAAAGAAGATCAATTAAATCTGCTGCCAAGTGCCATAAGCGAAACCCTGTCTCTGACAAACATCGTGGCGCATACGAGGGAATTCCTGAAGAGTGATGATGCCGGTTTCCAGGATTCTGCAGTTTGGTTTCCGGAGAAGAAATCGCCTTCCCATTCGTTTTTTGGACACGGTGTCAGCGCTGATTCTTCCGTGGATGACAAAGGCCACAATGCCGAATTGCCACCCGAACTTGAACGTTGGGCTGAAATGACCAGTAGTGAAATGACCGGTTCCAGTAGTGAAAAATACATCATGGTGGAAGGGACTCAGATTCCGGTCCACGAGGATGAGGAGCAAGGCACCACGGCTTTGCCCACATCATCCGCTGCCACAATAAGTATATCATCCGTCGATTCTTTGGTTTCGACATCAAAGCCGGAGTTACCAGAGGTCAGCGTTGGACATTTTGCAGCTGCCGAATCTGAGAATGTTATCGAAAATTCAGATCCTAATAGTGTCACTCCAAGTACGTTAACCAAAGCTTCTGTAGAACCGACATTGGCAGTTCCTGGAATATTACAGTCCAGTTATTTGCCATCAGAACATCTCCAAACGTTTGAGACTAGCGTCCCTGTTGGCCAGACAGAGGTGGAAAAAAGCTCAAATACCGAGTCTGAAGTATCAAAAAGTATAGAAGAGAAGCCTGATCCAAGGGCGACGGAAATAGGTGGTGGGGGCGAGGCACCAGAAACGTCAAAGAAACCCGACGAATCTGAGAGCAGAAGAGATAGTGCAACGCAGAACACCTCAAAAGAAAAACCCTTACATTTTGACGAGAAACAGGATGCAAAAGAACAAACAGCGGCAGGGCGAGAAGATTCCGATGATGAAAACTCTTTCGGGTGGTTTGATGCTGCAAAGAGTTTTCTTACAGTAGACGAAGCGGAAGACAAGGTTCCGCCAGGGGATGACAGTAAAAAGGAATCTGAAACAGAAAAGGTGAATGAATTCAAGCCCCTAAAATCACAGGAAATTTCTTCTGGTGATGGAATCAAGAACAAAAAGCAGGATGTTGTAGGGGATAGCACGGCACTCGATGACCTGGAGGACAAAGAAGACGACGACGAGGATGATCCATTGGATGATGACATTGAAGATGGTGCAGAAGAAGACGATGAAGACCAAGAGCTTGATGAAATGAAATTTGGACGAAATCCTGGAGCAGACTTCAAGGAAAAAAGTTATCATGACAGGCTCATTAAAAAGGAGAACGACTCAGACAGGCCTACTGGTCAATCGGTCGAAAAAACAGAGCACCAAACGTTGCGTCGGCCCAACGAAAACACAAAATCTTACGAAACCTCGGCAGGCCCTGAGGTTTCTGAAAATCAAAACATGGGAATATCTAGTCATTTACGCGAACACTCAACTGTGAATCGTGAAGACAGTTTTGCTTCCAAAGGAAATCCAGTTAACAATACTGCCGAAGACGACAGTATTGCAAGGAGTGGTTTTTCGGAGGCGAATGGTTTGAAGGGTGAAGGGACGACCGCGAAATCCATCGAAAATCCAGGACATTATACCGCAGAAAATTATAGTATTGCAAATCATGGTACAAACGGTGAAGAAACTGCAAATTCTTTGGCTGCGGACGATGAATCTGGAACCAAAACTGTCAAGTCATCAGAAAAGGATTTGTCTGCTGCGGAAAAAAACGAGTCCGCTCCTGAAAAAGGTGACGCCGAGGTGGGGAAATTGGAATCCGTGACAAGTGAAGTCGAATCCCTTGCAGAAAGCCATAAGCCGGACACAAAGTTGAATCAGTTGATCGCTACAAAATACGCACACGGACGTCAGCCGGCAGAATCTCCTCAAACGAATTTGGAAGTGGACTTAGACGGAAAAGACTACCAAGATGCGGTCAAATCGGACCAAATGTTGGATGGCGAGAACAAGTCGAATGTTTCCGAGGCCGTGGTTGGTGATAATTCCAATGCCAGTGATGAAGTTCCGAGTGGAGCGTTTGGGGAAAGCGGGATATTGCAAGAAAATCGCTCTGAAGAAGCTACAGATTCAATTGTTGATGAAACCACATCAGTCAGCACAGAGCCAACGCTCAGCGGTGACGAGTCAATGAACACCCCGTTACCAGACGATGCAGCAATGACAGAGTCGGAAGACTCGCATTTCGGAGAGAGTGTATTTTCGGGAAATGTGAACATCGAGGACAACCTGGGAACGTGTGAAGGGCCGGGAATTGATGGAGCCTGTAGCCCTTCGAGGAAAATTTTTTCTGGCGAGACTGAATCTCCAGAGCAGCAAAGCTTCGGGGATGCGATGTCAGAGTATGTTTTGCTGATACGCTCCTGTATGCAAGGCATCATAGATTTGGTAAGTAACCGCATTGAATTTATTTGTTTAATTGGTTAATAAATTTGTCATAAAATTGCCATAATTATACCGTCTTCTTTTTTCAGCTTCCAGACTCCATCAAAGTTATTTTGTATGATCTTGAAAAGTCTGCAGTGTCTCCACGCATGGTTATATTTATGCTCATTGTTGGATCCTTTCTCTTTTTATTGGAGGTTTCAATCATTGCTATTAGGGTAAGTTTCGGCCGTTAAATAATGGAGCCAGGAGTTCGTTTTTCGTAGCGTTTAATTGATGCCCACATTCTTTGCACAGACACGCTTCAAAGAAGCTTCTCTCATCGGCAAAATAAGCTCCTTGGACCAGAAGCTGTTCACGGTAACGAAGGAAAGGGACTTGCTCAAGACACACGTGGAATCCTACGCTGATCAAGTGAGTGTGACTTGCCTCATGATGGTTCTATTCAAAGTATTGATCACGCCAGATTTTGGTAAAAGAATTTAATGGTTGTTAAAACTTTAAAATGTATGTTTTGTTCAAAACGTTTCGAGATGTTTCGATTATGTCTGCTAAAAAGAGAGTAATTACGCAACTAATGATGGATTAATCCTTGTGATAGTAATGTAGATGGGTGATAAGGGTTGCGAAATGTAATGGGATGTAACATATGATGAAACGAAAACATAACTGTCGTTGTCATGTTATGATGTTTCAGCTTATCATACATACGTCTTTGTTGGTCGAATTTACGTTTACATATTTTTACTAAATTTAACGAATTTATTAGAATTTACAATTTAAAAGTGAAAGAAGTGCAAACATTGTAAACATAGTGAAACACGTTGTCACCCCCAACGGACAAACAAGGAGACGCGAAGGCAGCGTTGCCATACGTTACCGGCCCTAATTTCCAAAACATGACTTGTTTTTTGACACCTAGAATTTGGAAGGTGAATATGACAAAGCCCAGGCAACAATCCAAGCACTTCAGGCCAAGTTAAAAATGTCACAGGTATTCATTTGTTTTCTTGTGTAAGGTTCACTTGTTTGAATGCTGTCGTTTACGTTTTTGTGAAGACGCCTCTAATTTTTGAATGTTTTCATCACCCGCTCTATTATCTCTTGCGTTTGTAACTTTCTGTATCTAATCTGAATCCATTTCACTGTTACACTAACATCTTAATGCCAAAGTAACCTCACTAATGAACATCAATGACAGGGAGTTTTACATACTCACAAAATTTGATAAACCAATATGATCAGAAGTTTTCTTAGTGCGACACAAATTCGTGCAAAAAGCGCTCTGTTGGAACTATAAAAAAATCAAATGTAGCTGAAATAATTCAAACAATTGTCAGCAAAAAAAATTTGTAAGGGAAAGTACAACCCCAGTTACTCTTATTTTGAAAAATTATATTTGTAATTGTTTAATATTTATCGAAGTATTCTGTGGGATTTTTCACTGCTATTGAAGCAGTTTTGTTTTAATTACACGTGGGAACGTTATTAAATGATTAACTTTGAAAACCAAAAAAGCATAAGATACGCAACAAACACATTCTAGTTATTCTCTAATTCATTCTTGTTTGCAAATGTCGCATAACACCTCATCCAATAAACGTGCGTAAGCTCATGGAATTTACAAATATGTTCACATTCTAATTTCTAACCATTCCAAAACTGCCCACATCTAATTCAGTGTGATCTGTTCAATTTCTCTCTTGGTGATTCAGTAGTCGTTCTGTGTTTTTGTCGTTCTGTTTCAAATTTGATTCTGCATTTGGTGGGCATGCTAATTGATTGGATAGCATTCGCATGAGTTTTGTGTGTTATTGTGTCTTGTCTTCAGAACGAATGTGGAAAGTTACAAGGCACTGTTTCATCGCTCGAAGAGCAACTTGAAACTGCTACCGATGCAGGACTAGAACTGAACCAATTGTTGTCTGAATTTTTGACTTCTCAGAGTGATAGTGGCAAGTTGCAGAACGCCGTCCTCCAGCTCCAAGAACAGTTAAATGATCAGCAAAAACAGTTTGGCGAAATGCAACTGTCGGCTGAAGCCACACAACGTGAGGCAAGTATTGAAACATCTCGCAACATTTGAAATCGGTCATAATTTGCTTTCATTGTCAAACTTGTAAAACTTTACAGAAGGATGAGCTTAGAGAAGAGCTGGAAAGCTTTCGCACTAATTACAGCTTAATAGTGCAGAAATATAATGAGGTTTGTGGTGAATTAATGTAAGGTATTGTTCATGTATTTAAGAATTCGAACTGATTGGTCCCTGTGACAGTGATTTTTTTTTCTGATCTGGTCTTTTCATTAGTCTTGCATAAGTGGCATTATTCACTTTATGCATCTTTAAATGCCTTCAGTTGGCCAACGATGTACCTTAAATTACTGATATTGAAATAACTAAGCAAAACGTGATTTGAATATTATAAAAATGACAATGGCTAACATTGTGATTAACCAAACTTGTGAAAATGTAAAGGATACGGTCTATGGTGCAGATTTGTTCGAAATAGCTTCGGAAAAATCAAACTTGTGTACGTTGTCATATTCTGTCATGTTTCGTCAAAATGTGTCCGAATGTTCTTAAACTTGTTTGCATTTTTTTGTTGAAAGATGAATGAAGAGCTGGAAAATGTGAAATTAATTAAGGAAGAATTACAGCAGTTGATTGGCAGTAAAGATGAAGAAGTAAATCAACTTCAGGAAAGTAATAAGCAGCTGCTTCAGGAAGCAGAAGTTTGGGATGAAAGGTAAAGATTAGTATTTGGGACAGCATTATCATAGCAAACAAAGCATTTTAATTCCTTTGCAAATATTTTTGACATTTATTTATCTTCACTTTCTCAATCAAAAATAATTTTCAAAATAAAAAATATATTCGGCGTAGATAACTGCAAGATGGAATTGAATGAGTGCATGTGTATACACAGGCTGGTGCTGAGGTGGTTTCAACTCAACACGAACATGTATCATGTACAAAAATTGATTTTCTTAATGAAAATATTTTATTATTCATCAGTGTCAGGCAGCTTCAAATCAGCATTAGCGAAGACAAAAAGAGCGTTCAAGACCTGCAGGAAGAAATTACCTTTAAAAACAATAAAATTGAGGTAAGTGATATTTTAAGACTCGTTTTGAAGTAACATTTGGAGAGAGATTTTATTGAGGTGGGAGAAATGTATTCAGGCATTGAAAAACTGTCTACTGGAGCTGAAAATTTCACAAGGAAAGGCAGAGGGTGATATTGTGGATGACAGCGAAGAGTCTTCGCCCGTATCAAAGAAGGAGGATATTTTAGAAAAACTGATGGACGTATCAAGTATTAAGGCCGAATTGAAATCGGTAGTGGATGAACGAGACTCCGTTTTAGCAAAACTG
This sequence comes from Rossiulus vilnensis, assembly GCA_034700785.1. NCBI lineage: Eukaryota > Metazoa > Arthropoda > Diplopoda > Julida > Julidae > Rossiulus > Rossiulus vilnensis. Next base: position 6,862 of record JAQIXS010001233.1, on the reverse strand, counting down.
GAAATCCAGCAAAACGCTCGATTTGTAGCAGAAGGTGAGTGTTAAATTTATTGGTATTTATTATTTGTTAAGACGATAAAATATCGGACTTAAATTTCAGCTTTAAAAAGTTTTGTGGAGGGTGATGGATCCTAATTTGTTTTTCAAACCATTTTGTGTATTCCCTTTTTGTTCAACGCCTTCGCGTTCAAAATCTTTTCAAAAGTTGCACACTTTGTTTTGACGGATTTTTTTATCTTCAGAACAGGCAAAAAAATGTCTTCAGGAAGTTGAACGGGTGCAGGCCGAGTATGAAAAAGCGCATATCGAGAGGGAGGCTGCCCAAACAAAGCTCAGCGTGTTGTCGAATTATTTCAAAGAAAAGGAATTGCAACTTCAAAGGTAAGCATTTTGCTCAGCATGGCTTTCCAAAATTTGGATGCAAACTCAAGTCCTGAATTCACAGAGAGCTCGGGGTACAAGAAGCACAACGCCAACAAAGTCAAGAAAGTGTCATCAGCGTTACGCAAAGGATAGCAATGTACGAACAAGAAACGTGTTTGTACAAGTACGTACATTTTACTACTATTTGTTTTACTAAATGTTTAGGTGCGTTTCGTATTTTGGATATTGACGTCGATTTGTTCCCTTTAGGTCACAGATTACTAGTTTAAAAGCAGAAATCGAAAGCCAGGAACGAAGTTACAAAAATCAGGTATTTGTTACGATTTGTGGGTTACGTTATCGAATTGTGCGCTACAATGATTGCCCGTGCGCGTGCTGATATTTTTGGTATTTACTTCCTTTAGCTGACTGCTCACGAGAAAAAAGCTCATGAAAATTGGGTGAGTTTTCATATCTTGGGTTTCGTTTGGTGTGATTGCTTGCAAACGTTTGCTGATCTTTATCATGCCCTTACAGCTGGCGGCTCGTGCTGCTGAAAGGAAGCTGGAAGAGTCCAAGCAGGAAGCCGCCACCCTTCGCAACAGACTTACGCTCTTAGAACAGGAAAAGGCCAATCAATCCTTGAATCAGACTGATGCGGGGAAGGGCTCCTCACAAAGTAAGTGAAATATTATTTTGGCAATGGTTGAGCGGATTCATTCCGCAGTGCTTAGTTTTTTTTTTTGTAAATGTTGCCTCGGTTAGCCTCACTAACGTTTTTAAGTAATTATTTCTTCCTCTCTCCATTGATACTCATGATTCCTTCGTGACGTTCAAGTTGTCGGGGGTGGGATGGATTGTGTCTGTTGAAACGTCACAGTGTAGAAGTGGGGTGCGACAGAATATGGACGACCCCACCACAAACATCCCTAATTTATTTGACGGACGCCATTATCGCTATGGTCTATGTATACCAAGAGTATCAAAAGCCTTAACCAATAAGAAATGTTTAACTTAATGGTTAGTTTTCTGGATTCCCCCGCATAGAGCGGCCTCGTTCATTCAAAAGGCCTCATTCACCTTCACAATAACAGTGTAAAAGAACACGGTAAAGAACATATGTCAAGAAAAAAAATTAACAACTAATAATATGAGTAAATTAGAGCATATTAAGCCACCGTCATCTTAAATTAGTGGTCCATAATATTAATCAGCAATTCCCCACAGCATAGCATATTCACAAAACCGCTGATGAAGAGAAACAATCCAGTAAGGACATCATCCAACAATTCAATGCAACTCCCAGGCATGTACATCGAAAATTCCCAATGTATGCAAAACAAACAAGGTTGCAATGCAAGGGTCGGTCGAGTGGCCATGAAACACACAGCCAATCTGCCCGAAAAAAACCACACCAGGACCCCACATCGGCTACTGTAGTCAATCGGCGCCCTCTGCGTGATTGATCCCCTCCTGGTTCAAACGAATTCCCAAAATGCGAGGAATGCAACCGATTGCGCATTCTAAACAGGTGAGCCGTGACAGTGACTAGGTCACAGCACCCTACCCTTAAAAAATGCTGCCTCGACATTTGGAAACCAGGCAGAGATCACTCCGTGGGTCGCATAAGCAGAGAGGCTCTAGTCTAGCGCCACATCAGGGTGCAGATACTCGAAGGCGGTCTGGTAGCTTCAGCAGGAAACGTTGATCTCGCTGGTCACGCTCGTGTAGGACTGTTCTGAAATTGTCTGTTCTTTCGGGGCTTTCTACGGGGAGGCCGTTCACGAGCCTAGGGAGAACCTCGTCGGCCAAAGCGACGTGTTCCTGATGGTCTGCCATGGGCCCTTTATAAGTTTCGTATACATATCTGGGATTATCTTCATTTTCGAAATCCAAAGTTTAAAAGCTGAACCTATTGCTTTTTAAAAGGGGAGGCGTCTGTGAGGGTAATGCAAGCGTCAACAGTCACATAAAATAAACTGCAGATTACCTGATGTTTATATTGTTGCAAATTTGGCAAATGTGGAGATTTCACTCTTCAAACAAGATTCCTATTGTTCCATTTTTGCTTACTCCTGAATCATTTTAATGATTCCTTTGCAGTTTTTTCCCCACTCGATCTAAATTTTGACATGATATGTCTGTGTGGTCCAGTGAACTTAAGTTTTTGAATTTCGTTATGATTTGATGGAAGGAATATTTTAAGCCCACATATGGAAATCGATGCCTTTATCAATACTACTTGTCTTATTTCGTGCATGCCATCAAACGTTGATAATGGTGTCCATCAAATAAATTGTGGATGTTTGTGGTGTGGACGTCCATATTCTGTCGCCACCCATTCTACATCATCACGTTTCATCAGACTCCCTCCATCCCACTCCCGACACGCAAGAGTGACACAACTAAAAAAAATCTCAGTTTACAGGAGAAATCGTTTTCTTACTGAACACCATTGTTTCTGACGTGACAAATCCCGGAAGTAGACAATTTTTGAGTCGTGTCACTCCTGAAGTATGTGTGCGACGTATATACGACCCTATCCTTATGTAATTGACAAAATCTTTTAAAAGTAATAGTCTGTGTACAATCCACAATTTAATTTTTGATTTTAGGCTATCAAGACAACAATGGCGAAGTGCCATCACCTCCCAGGCTAGGTCCTGCGGATCGCTCGGACAGCATGGACCTGCCAACTTCCAGTCGGTCATCCATATTCAGCCGTGAGCCGCTGGACATCCTCCACGGGCTCCCGTTCTTGCCTCCAGATCGCCCGTTGCCACCGCCCTTCTTGCGTGGCCTACCTCCAGGGGGATTGTTGCCGCCCCCACCTCTCCTGCCTCCAATGGACGATCGACTACCGCTGCCTCCATTCGATCCAAGAAGGGGAATGTTTCCGATGCATCCCCCACCACCTGGACCTATGCCTGGTGGTCCACCTCCGGAGCACTGGATGGGCCCTAGGCGGCGGGGGTCACCGCCTTTTGATCATCCCTCGCAACGGGATCGCCCATCACCGCCTTTGCTGTCGCAGAGATCTCCGCCGGCCTTTGACCGCCGGCCTTCGTCCACCAGGAACGCGGTGTCACCCCTGGAACCAGATTCGCGTGATGTTGGCGCCCCGTATGATAGAGACTACCGGGAGCGGACCCCACCCGCAAGGTTCTTTGAACCCCCGATGAGGCCTGGATTTGGAGGCCATCCGCCTCCTGCAATGAGAGGACCCCCTAATTCAAGACCGCCCATGAGACGCGATGTCTATCCACCTGGTAGAGCCGGTGAGTGATATTTTTCCGGTCAATAAAGTTACAAATTGGATCAAAATCTAAGTTTGTGAAGCATGGGCATGCTAACAACACGCTCGCTGAATCGTTTATGGCGGATGGAGATGCGGTGCATGCGATCGTGTGTCATATCCGTTAAACGTTGGCTTAGCGTCGAAGGAAACTGTTTTCAAACTTGTAACGAAGGAATTGGCACTAATTTTTGAGGAATGGAAGAAGTCACTTTAGCTATCCGAGTAAAAATCAGCAATCAAGGTTTACATTTTACTAAATATATCTGCAAAAAAAATGTGCGGAACGACGGACTGTTCTGCATAGAAATGCAAGCCGGGCGATTTTTCAGTCCAATTCTTTGTAGCTCGAAAGTATTCCAGTTTTGGCAGGATTTTTGCACTTTTCGCAGCACGCACACACCACTTTTATGACAATGTGAAATAATGAAATATTTACCATGATATGGGGTTACCGTCAAGGAGGCATTTTTGTTATTATAAAATTTGTTTTAGATATATTTATATGGTCTCCACTATCAATTTCAATAGCACAATCTCATATTCACAACCATCAATGAATTTTCTCGCGTCTTTATACGAATGAGATCTTGTGATAACGATTGGCCAAATGTTGCATCCTGAAACGAAATAATGTATACTGTTGTTTCTTTTAATTTAAAAATCATTCAGATTGTGAAGAAGCATGCCAAAACACTGTTATGACAATTTTCAAAATGTGTAATAAATTAAGTTTTAAATAAGGCCAATAATGTAGCTGTTGTGCATGTTATGTTAAACATAAGTTTTTGCTAGATTTTGAAAACGTTGACGTAACACTGCTGTAGATACAAGCGGTTTGGTTAGACATATTTCAGATCCATAGAATTACTATTGAATGAGTAATCCAGTTCTCTGAAAGCTTTGAATATGATTTAGATGGCATGAACGTGTTTTGTAAAGTTGTACTTATTTGCGAGGATTAAACACTGGTTTGGATTTTATAGTATTCTACATTTACTTAATAGATGGAAGTATTGACCCCCGGACGTCTTCACCAATGGCCCCTAAGCAAGACGGCAATGGCACAACAACGTAGCTTGGCATTTTAATCAGCCTCGTATGGACAGATTTATTTTTCTTCTTAAGACTGAAAATGGAGTAATGGGTTTGTGGTCATTATTTTTGTAAATAGATAAGTTTTCATGCCAGGCACAGCTAGTGTGTCAGTGTGACCACAGAAATGCAATTTTATCATGTAAGATGTTTAAAATTCTTGATTTTAAATTGTTTTACAACCAAAAACCATGTATTGTTTAAATTATTATTATGTTGTGCTCTAGTTTTGCACATGTATTCACCTGGAAAAACAAATGGCCATGATTTCCAATTTCCAGTTGTCTCAGTTGTTTATTAAAACCGTGCTTAGGGTTCTCTATGGAAATTTCACATTTTTAAATTCATTTTGTGTACATATCAGATTGCAACCATTCCCTAGCTGAATATTTCATATAATAGGATGCAGTGCACAAGTTCAGAAATTCTGCATAAATAGGGCCAATATTTAACTCCTCTGCCCTCCAAAAAATTAATACGAAAATATAACTCAGCAAAAATATGTTGAAAATATGTGAATGTGGGGAGAAAACGTTTTCGGAAGATTTAAAAGCAATAAATAATATTGGAATGTATGTTTAGAAAAAAATTGATGTAATCAACGAGGTAGGTTTCACTAGAGATTCTTAAAACCTTTTACTCTGCACCTGTAATGTAAACAAGAAAATTTGATTTTCCCAATGAGTTAAATAATTTTTCACAAATATCTCTGAAAAGTTTGTGCAATGTAAATATTGGTTCAAGATATCATTTTGCTCAGAATCGTGGACAAATTCGAATTCCAAAAACAAATTCCTGCAAGACAAGAAATGCAACACGTTTCCTGGTCACAATGTAGAATTGGTTGTCTGCTTGTGTCTTCCGTATTTCATGTAATTTAAACAACTGCTTTGAACGCAATTATTTTTTTAAAAAGGCAGACAATTTTGCTGATTTATTTTTGTATTTTTTTAAATTCTAAACGAAACATTTTCAATGAATTGGTTTGTTTGATCAGGTTATTCCAACTTGCTTTTATTCGAATTTCCCGCCACACTGGATTTAGAAAGGTTGGTGTCGCCCCCTATGCTGCGCTTTTCATTTAGATCAGTTTTTTTAATGTGGGTTCACGCACGTGCCAAGTTCGCAAATTATAAAGTGTTGCTAGTTTGAATAATGAGGCTATCATTTTTCGTTACTTGTGGTCGCGGAATGGACTATTTTGTTGTCAAGGAACTGAGCGGTATTTCAAAAATACATAATTTGGAATCGACCGATGGCAAAGTGTTTTTTGAAGTTACAAATAGTGAAGTGTCCTCAGATAAACTGTCTTTCTTGACGAAGCTCAAATCGGTTGAAAGGCTATTTGTGACAGTTTGTAAAAAGGATAGTGGGCGGAATGCCATGAATGGTTTGATGAATGACTTGGCTGCATGGAACGGAGCTTATGACACCTGGTTTTCGATTCAAAATGAAAATATAATTTCCCTCAAGGAAGAGAATGAAGACGCTTTACCTGCACCAAAGCGGATGAAATCTGAAGACAGCCTGACGGAAATAGTTACCTTTCGGATGTCCTGTAAATGTGCTGGAAAGGTGTCACGGATATTCTCAGTAGAGGTATTGGTATAAAGCTTGAAAGCTGCGGTCTGTTGTTGAGCATGCATCAAAACACCCAGCTCAGTGAACTGTAGATATTTCATTATGGTAACTTTGTTATTAGGATTCCGGAGATGAGTTAAAATACTTTAAATCTAATATCGTATGGATCCTAATTACTTAGGTGCATTGCGTAAACAGATGCATCGAATTCCTAGCCGCTGACATGCTTGTGCAAGCATCAGCAGCTGTGTTGACGTCATTATGCACGTGATTTAAAATTACAATTTTCAATTTAGTTCTAAGAATAACGTTTTTCCATTCTGCGACAGCAATTCACAATGCAGGCAACGTTTGAAATATCATCCAACGTTTTTGATTATTGAGTTCAATTAATACACATTGGGCTCTAATGGTGACGCAGATGTCACTACGTTTACATGCAGTGTTTAACGTATGTTAACTTGAATTAAACTATGCATGTAAACACCTTACCGTGTGATTATTCTGAGCTGAGATTACTTCATTCAG
>JAQIXS010001232.1:0-32304 GCA_034700785.1 Rossiulus vilnensis | reverse complement strand
TAATAGGGACTTGTTCGCAATTGAAAGACAAATTTTTTGATTGAAAACGGTATGTTTAGCTGAAAATAATCCCATGCGGATAGGGGGTGTTTTAATATTTCTCTGTAGAGTGGGAAACGGGTGGAGTTATTGATGCGTGTTGACAGCTCTGCGACCAATTTGTTGTAAGTTGATTCTGAAACCTTTTTGGCCAGAGTATTACAGGGAGACCCCTTAAGCCCACTACTCTTTATCATTTTACTCAGTGATTTCCCAAGATTCCTCTGGTTTCAAAGATGTCTTTATAATTGGAAAGAAAATAAACGGCCTCCTTGGTGGTTAGAAACTGGAAATACCTGGGGATAACCTTTCAATCTAACGGTACTTTCCGTAGACACCTGTAGGCATTAAGTGACTATTAAGGCAAAAAACAATATGATCTATAATCTCTTCATAAAGAGGAAGTTAAACAATGCTCCAACTCATTTAAAACCTATCAATTCTCTTTTAACTCCGTCTGCTCATTGCAATGCTCTTTTTTGGAGCTGGAACTTAGAAAACCCCTTTGACGGAATTCACGAACATTTTCTAAGGTAAACTTCCAACCTGGACCGATCGACTGCTGGATATATAGTATGAAACGAATTCAACATTACGCCAATACGGCAACTTATTTTAAAACATACATTCAAATTTTGGATTTAATTCTTGCTTAATGATAATCCATAAATCACCGAAAAGCTTTATCTACTGGTTTAGCAGACCTCCCGATCAATATAACCCTCTCTGCAATTTTATGTTTGATAGAGGAAAATCTTCCTCGCTATTAAACTTGCTCCCAGATGAACAAATCCATGTAATGGTAAGTCACTAGTCAACCAGATGAATTATTCTCATAATGAGAAAATTCAAACTCGAATAGCGAATTCTACTTGTTTCCCCACTATATAAGGAACTAATTAAATTAATTAATTAAAGGAAATTTTTGTTTGAATTCAGAACAGCCCCTTATTGCATAAACTTATCGAAATATAGATTCGCTCCGAACCTCTCCTCACAATGTCCATTATGTTCACGGGAATTTATTGTTACTGCTAAGCGAGCCCTACTAAAACCATAACCAGCTGTCACTACCATTAACGAACCTCTGTTAAGGTGTACTTATAGATTGGCCCTCATTTTCGCCAAACATACAGCAGAACCATCCCTTGAACCAATGAGCCTCACAACACCGTTTCCTCCCTCTACGTAGGAACCTAAGTAATGGCCAACTTAAGGTGCCCGACAAGGGCTGGATTCTTATTACCTCCTAGACCTTTTAAACATTTTGTTTTATTTCATCTTATCCATTTGCGTCTTTTATTGGTATTATATTTTAATACCTTTTAATTCTCAATATCTTAGTGAGAAGGGATATATCCCCTTAGAGCCTATATCCTTTCCTACCAATCTACAAAATAATAAATACAAATTAATGGTAGGATGTTTTATGATGGAAAATTGTTCTGGTAAAACATATGTTTCAATATACACATAACGTGTCAGTATCATAAATCTAGATGGCATTCCAATCCAATCATTTCAAATATGAGATTGAAATGATCAAATTGCCACTTGCGGCAGTTGGTGACTTGGTTGTCCTACTCGGATGTGTACGATTCTTAAACTACACTGTAAACGCATCTTCCACTGATGCAAAACATTCATCTGGATTGCCAGCAACGTATTTACATTTTAAAAGTTCAATATTTTATTGAAGCCATTTCATTTCCAGAAATTTAGTTTACTACCCATCACCAGTCTCTTAAAGTCTGCTGGGATTGTTCCTACTGGTACATGAGCAAGTGAATAATTTGGCTATTAAGCAGTTTGGTTTTCTCTATCAAGTGCATTTTAGTTCTCTTAAAGTGAACCCAATTTAAGTCCATACGACTGAAACACTTTTGATATTGCATAAATGGCACTTCAGGGGAAACGCTACCAACTTATCGAACATTGCCGGGATGTGCAACTGGGAAAAGGGTTTGCAAAGAGCAGTAAGCGATTTCAGTGTATGCATGTGTAGTTGATATTTTATTGATTATAGAGCACATATAGTGTATGCTTTGCATTGGTAGCACATAATCTAATGTAGATATATAAGCATTAGGAGGACTTAAGATGGACATTTTTAACTGGTCATCATCCAATCTCCATGCAGGAACCATCATTTAGGTATATTTTCTAGGGTAATGACCTGTTTAGAAAACGCATCTATACTTTTCTAAATTAATCATTGTTCATTTTCACGTCCACTGTACTAATTTCGAATGACTGGATAAAGACATGTTTTATGGAAAGTTTACATTATGATACATGATGGTTGTTTGTTCTTAAGCCTAAAACATGCCTATAATGAGAAAAATACTTGTTATTTTTTGCTGGTTGTAGTTAGTATATTCACTAAGGTTTTTATATAATTACTTGTACACAAAGTTCTGGAGATAATTTTATTAATGACAATATGCTAGTCTATTTATTTTTATGAATAAAGAGGGCATTATCAAATTATATAAGTAACTCAGACCCTAGACTAGTGCAACATATTGTAAGAAGTAAGCATACTTTTGATTTGGCCTTTATTGCATTGATTATAAATTAATGCTCGTGTTTTATTTTGTAACAACTTGTATATTTTATTAAAACTTCCGTTTTCTCGGTGCTTTTGCAAACTCTTAAAAGTAGGCCTTCACAAAGCTTTTTTGCGGTTGATATAGTTAAATAAATATTTTATTGCTTTATTTGTTGCATTTGCAACTTAAAAAACCTTATCAGACACTGAACACGACGTTTTTAGTTTCATAGTTTTGCATTGTAGTTATTTAATTTGAATTTTCAATACGATCAAAGACAAGAACAACATCGCTTCGTATATATTTGAGATGCATTGTTGTAAAATATACTACTAGTGGCTTTTTATATGCATTTCAAAATGCATTTCACTTAAAAATGCGCAATAATACATCTACATGCATATTTAACCTACATTACTTGTTTAATGATGCCTGTAATGTTTAAATGTTACAAAAATTCTGATTTTTAAATATTTTGAATAAACACCTGCTTTTAAGGACATAATCAAAGTATTAAAAACGAATATTGAATTAGAATTAGAAATCACTTACCATGAATACCATAACAATTGTATGTTTATTAAGTTAATATATTTAATACCCGTATAATGTTAAAGAAGCTGTTAATGAAACACCCCATTCATTTTTGGCTTCAAGTATCTCATTGTATTGATTTTTGGCAAGCTTATGGCAACTGGTTGTAGCGGTGTCACAAGGGCCATGGCGCCACCCTGCCGTTCCTGGTCGAACTGCTTCGCCTGTGCGAGAGCTGTCAGCGGTCGTTTTGCTGCAGGCAGCCTCGCCTCCATCAGGACAGCAAAATGTAACAGTCTCTCACTCACAACCCCGCTCCTCTCTCACACCGCGTCCGCCAAAGGTACCGGACCTCTGCGTTCCTTATTGGAGGGCGGTAAGGATCGGATGCGGGGAGAGGTGCGAGGGAAAGGCACTGGACCGCAGCTCGCCGCTCGTAGACGTCAGAAATCGGAGACAAGGTCCACTCTGGGCTGGCATGCACACTCAAAGCAAAACCCGAACCTCAAGGAAAACACAAGCTTAGGTCAAAGGGCTTGATGCGAGGGAGAAAAACTAAAAAAACAACAACAACTAACGATCCGATGTTTCGACTGCAGCAAACTGTCGCTTTTCCACCTGGGGTGTATGCCGCCCTACTCTTATAGCTGCTTACTTCTGCAGCGCCACCCCCGGTCACTTACCGGGGGTCAGGGTAACATTCCTAAGAGGCCTGACATTCCGGCGGGAACGTTCACCACCCTGACAATCTGTATTTAATGCCTGGAAAATGTGTGCGATTACTTTTCATTGATGTTTATTGATAAAAAAACTAGAAGCTGTTAAAATCACAGAATCAGAGACTTTTAAACTGATTGCCAGTAGACCTGAGAAATTATACATACATATGGCAAACCTTGAAGGGTATGATAAAAAATCTTACTGTGCATGAGAAGGGTCCTACAAGTACAACAATGAAACATTCTCTGCAGATTTAAAAACTTAACGTGAAATATTAATTGAACAGAACAGTTTATTATGAAATGAAAACTTGTACATCAGTTGTTTAATGTATTCATGAATATTCGGTATATCCGATTTTTAAAGTGAAAAAAGATTTCATCAAACCTTATTCGACCACCTCATTGTTCCCCATTAGCAAATGGCATGCTGATGAAATGTGCCAGTGTTGCTGCTGGGTATTCCATGTGAAGTGCTCTATGATTCCTACCTTACCATCTCCAAATCTTCAGAATGTTTTACAGAATATACTTAAATGTACATGTCCCATATGTAGCCCTGCAATGTTTCAGATTAAACTCCACCCAAATATAGATATCAGCCTGAAAGTTGCTGTCTTGGTTCAATATTTTACGTACATTTAAAAAAATGTTGCAAGGAAAGCTAAGAAGGGAATATATATATGTCACAAATAAAGTGTGAAACAGCTAGCAAATGTCATCTCTACAAATTTTGCTTCCGAAAAGGATTAAAACAGCTGTTTTATTTCTAATTTTCAGATCATGTACATATACGTGTATCTGTGAAGTTACTACATAAGTAGTTTGTCCTGCTTATTCTGTCCTCTAAATTAAAAATCCATGCAGTTTTTTGAAAATTGGAAAAGTCACATTTAAGCCATTTTCAGAACCAGGTATTTCAAAATTGACTCTTGCAATTTGATAATATTTATCACCATTAAAGAAGAGAAAAAGAGCACAACTCAATCTATTGGAATCAATTAGACTTGAATCTATTCTTATAGCACTATAACTTATCACATTATCTATAACGTTTGTAAAATGTATGTGTTAAAGTTTAGAATGTCACATGTAATGCTTGTTTGATTCATAAACTAAATATAGCCACTAGTAATTTATAAGGGTATTTGCTATTAATTTTAAAATATGAATTCGTATCTGTAACAATTAGATAATTTGAAATTTCAAGATTTAATCATCTACATGCAGTGGTCCGGCAAGCTAACTGCACTGGGTTTTTTAATTGTTTTGCCAATATATTGCATTAGTTTTGAATCTCTCCAAAGACAGTTTGCTGTTGAATTTTTTAGTTCTTAATTTGGGCATAATTTAAGCATTGTATTACATTCAATACAAGTATAGCTAATGGCCATAGTGAACATGCAACTCCGTGCAGCTTACTTTTAAAGGGCACTAAAGGTAGATCATTAAATCTTCAACATTAAAATCATCGAACTTCAAATGGATCTTAATTATAAATTATTTTAGGCAATATTAAACCTCAATAAAACGTGTAATTTCTGTGACTTCTGCACTGTCAGATCAGACCTCTGCGAATCTTTAACACCCATATATACATTGTGTGTATATTATTGATTATAACTGTATTTCTCCAAATTTAAAACGCAACGTTTCAGGATTTTTAATTATCTCTTCATCAGGCGTCTACAAATAATGGTGATAATGTGCAAATTTACAAATTAAACTTTAAATATAGAAATCTACTCTCACTATCACAGCTACAGGTAGCTGTAATACTTTCGAGATTATCCTTTTTTAACAATACAGATGCTTTCAGGCTTAGCAAAATCACGTTGGGTTCCATCTGGATCTTTAGTTGATGACACTGCGGCAATTCTTAACTTCATGTTCGTTTGTAGTATTTGAAACGAATATTTGCTTAACTGTAGAATTGGGCTATTTGTTCCTATTGCCATCTTAGTGATCAAGATGTCTGTGCCCCCTCTTTCTCTTTAAAAAGGTGGTAATAAGGTTGATTGCTAGTAAGGGCGCTTCTTTTACTGATGGTGTGTGCATGGCGGCAATTTTAAATATTCAACTTTTATCATAAATAATTACTGTGTGATCGTATTTGCTGTTATGCTTTTCTACTGGGTTGTATGCGTGTTGGTTGGCTTTATGATATTTATATTATAGATGATGATATACATGTAGTTAATTGCAATGCTATAAGGATACTAGAAATGTTTAATATTATAATATAAAAGGAATTTACTAAACGAATTTTATAAACGTCAACATGTATTTTGAACCTATTTCCCCCCTGAAATCAATGAAAATCAAGGTTTTTAATAAATTGAAATATGCTATTTTCAATGGTATTTCAGTGTCAATTTTCAGATACAAGGTTCTAAAAATGTCTTAAATGCGATTTATTTTTTCAATTTTCGTAAAACTTCATGGATTTATAAATCTCAGTGCATACATAAAGTAGGGCAGAAATTACTTATGTAGTGTGTTGACAGATAGGGGAACTCAGGGTGGAACGGGCACCTTATTGTTTAACAATTTTTAAAAAAATAGGTATTAAAAAGAAAAACATATTGAAGGTATGAAACATTACTTCATATATTTGAGTAACATATGCAATACAAAAAGTGAGAATACAAAAACTTTTTAAATGTTTTTTTTAGTTTTCAAAATTAGTCTGCAAATTTCCCATTCTGCCCCGTATACGGGGCAGAATGGGATAAGGTTTTTATTTTTATGTTTTATTATTTAGAAATATAAAAAACAATCTAAAGTTCGCCTTAAAAGTAAGAAGAGAAATGTACTCATCAACAATTGGTAAGAAAAAAATTAAAATCATTGAAAAAGTCATTAAGTATTTATTAAAAAGTATTTTTAAGGTTTAATTCACTGACACTTTGATAATATTTAAAAAATCTATGTTTTATAGGTTGACCTCTACATTAAAACTACTCGGTCTTCCTAACATACGTTCGCACTATCTGGAATAAAATATAACAAAAAAATCACAAACCTATTTTTCCCATTCTGCCCCATCCCGTTCCGCCCCAAGAGCTCGTTTTAGGTTATGACTGAATACCAAACTGAAAACCTGACGTATTTGTAACTTTTTAATTCCAGTTAACTCAGCTCAACTTGACAAATTAGACTGATTTAAGTTCGACCACTTTTATTCGCTTGATTTCAAATTCAACGATTCACTTCCAATACTCATTGGCAAATATAATTCATGCATTGACTCATTCATCCAAAACAATACGCTTTGCAATCACCTTAAAAGATCAATATAATAGCACAATATACAAATTTGATTTAGCTCGGTAATTTAAATACGAGAATTACCCAAGCGGTGACAAGTTCACACATCGTCACGCAATTTGAATAAAAGTTATGCGCACTAATAAAACAATATCATCTCAAACGTTTAAAACTCCTCGATAAAAGGTCAATTCTGCAATTGCTGTTTTACGGACTCAGGCGTTTTGAGAATAACAGGACTAAATTTGTCCAAAATATTTAGCGACCAATTTCAGCTATAGCGCTGATTCTTCTCAATCACCGTAACAAAATAGAAAATTACTTTAGACCTTATTTGCAACTGCTAAATCAATCCAGTTTCCATTGTTGGTGTTGACAAACCAACAAGCCGGAGACAACACGCAGCATAATCTGGTCAATGGTTACCGATTCATAAATCATCATCACACGGTGTAGCAGTCATCAAGACCAACGATGGTAATGTGTCGGAAGCTTGGCCAAAGCCCCCGACAAATCACCCTGGCCCTCAGCAAAATGCAGAATATTCTCGATTGCTAAAATTCTCGCTCTTAAATACAATTGTCCCAACAATTGGCACAACAACATTCCTGACCAAGAACTGGAATGCATGGCATTCATCCAGATCGGGCCAGCAATGTCCAATGCCAATATCAAACAGGACATACGTCACTCAATGCATATAAATTATGTGTGGCCCTTGACCCCATCAAAAATACAAAGAATGTTGTGAGACAGGAGCGGGTCACATATTTATAATGACTATACCTTTAACTTATAGCTAATTACATGAACTTTAACAATATCTTACACACAATAGCCTAGAATTGACTGTTAAAAACTTATCTTGGTACGAAAATACCAAAAAGTTACAAAAATCATTCCACTCAGAAGTCACTGTCCAAACTAGTCAAGATGGCTGATGTGTCTTCCCGACCATATGTAGGCATAGCTCAACGTCTCTCCACCAGGCGCTAGCGCGCCCTAGCTGACAAAAGTGCCCTTTCCCGACCTGCCCCGCTACCCCATTCCGCCCCGAGTTCCCCTATAGCTTTGGTTATAGCATGTAATTAATTGTGTCTCACTTAGCTCAGTGAGAATGATCAGAACAAAGCAGATGCAGCAGAATTAATGAAAAGCGAAATTATGCAAATGAAAGAAGTAATGAAAAAGAGTGAGAATGTCACTGAAATGCAAAACGAAGTAGGGCAAATTTCCAAAGAACTTCAAGAAGTAAAGGAAATGTTCAAACAAGAAAAGGACACCAATGCTGCTCAGCTTAAGCAGGTAAACAATGTTAAGATTATTCAACTTAAAATGTCACTGTTGCTTAGAGCTTGTGTTATAATTGTCTGATGCTGTACACAGTGAAAACTGAAATATGGCAACTGAAACAGGCTCTTGAGAAAAGTGACAATTCATAAACGTTGCCGCTTACAGATAATAAGATAGATTTATGTTAAAGTAATGTTTTGAGTTAAATTGAATTACATGAATAATTAGGACTAACGTATTGGGTGTCTCCATCATTATGAGTAAAATACCGAAGATTCAATTCACACTTCAATTACCTCAATTTTGTTTTTCATAGCTAACTGATGCTAGCCAGAGCAAAAAAGATGCAACAGATGTGATTAAAACGGAAATAGCGCAAATGAAAGAAGAGCTGGAGAAAAGTAAAAATGTCACTGAAATGCAAAGAGAAATAAGTCACATTTTCAAAGAACTTCAAGAAATAAAAGACTTGTTCAAGCAAGAACAGAACTGCAATGCCGCTAAGCTAAAGGCGGTAAATTATGCTATTAATCTAGAATTTAAATAGTATGTATTATCTATTTATTTTTTAAAAACTAAAACAATCCTTTGAGAAGAGTGACAATTCAAGCAAATAACTCATTACAGAAAATATTTATAATGATGTAACGTTCTGTGTTTAATACAACTACAAGGAATGTTCATAAAAAAAAGTATTGGGTTTACTGTCTTGATGGACCAGACTATCTACAATATCTGACTAAGCTATTAAGACGCACTATTAAACCAAATAATTTTAATTATAAATATATTCCTTTTAGTTCAATTGAACTCAGAGCATTACTTCATCATAACCTATTTTCAATTACGAGAGTTTTGTTTGCATGGTCATTTTTGTGGTGTGATATGGTTGATCTTCGCTTTAATTGATCAGGCCAAAAAATATGCAACAGATGTAATCAAAATGAAAATCAGTATTTACATTTTGCTAAGTTAGAAGAGGTGAAAGCAATTCTTATCATCGCTTTGCCCATATACATGTATATAAAGATAACTGTAAATTCATTGAGATGTGTTTCAGATGTCTGAAGCTCAAAACCAAATGAAAAAGGAAATAGTGCAATTGAAAGCGACCCTCACGAAAAGTGAAAATGCAACCAAAGTACTGGAAACAGAAAACAGGAGAATTTCTGATGAAGTTAAATTAATAACGAACATGCTTAAACAAAACAAGATCTTACATGCTGCTATACTTAGGCAGGTAATGTAATGTAAATGTTTCAAATTACATTAAATGTGAGCCATGTTAAGATATCAGAAATAACTACATTCAAGAATGTCCTGAATCAAGAGTGAAAGTGAAGTGAATAACTTTAAGTGATTCAGAAAGTAAAGAGATCCAGCGATTTACGAAATTATCAGACGACCTATATTTTAATGATAACTATTAAACGCTTAGTATTCCTGTTTTCAAGTTTCATCTAAAGATGGCTTAACACATCATTTGAAGCAAATCACAAGGGAAATTTTTTAAATAAATGATCTGTTTTAAATAAATTTTATGGGTAACAAAGCATGTTTTAAGGATGTGAAAAGGTGTGACTTCAAGGGAAAGTGACCCAAATGGTAGACTAAGGATAGTTATTTTAGAATTATTCATTACATTAAACTTAATAAACCTTCTGCCGTACAAATGAATATCTTGATAAAACAGACTGATATTTTGCAAAACAAATTATTTACAATGCATGTATTTCGCGTAATTTGTAATTAGAATATTCTGTAATTTCCTTTATCGAGAAATCGCTGCAGCTCACAAGGAACCACATTTAATACTAATAAGTTATACATGTACATGACCTGTTTTGTAAACTTTCAGAAAGACCTGCAAAGTAATTACAGTAGCTCTGCTCGGAAGGAAATTACTGGATTGGACAACACACACAAAGGTATGGTTAACATACACTGCACATGTAACACATGTCATCAATGATTAATACTATGCCACATTATTTTAAAAATCCCAGAAAAATCTGGGAAGTTCATTTACACCCTAGCTAAAATACGGTATGTTATGGTTACAGAGAATGTTTCTGCCCAAATCACCAAGATTAATTCCACATTCGCCTTTGGCAGCGACATCAAAGTAGACTGTTTGACGACAGGTAGCAATCTAACCCGGTGGTTCAAGGATGGATCACTGCTCCACCCTAACGATCGCCTTACAGTGTTCGGCAATGGAACATTGCTGATAAAACCATCCTTGCCCATGGACTCTGGAACGTACATGTGTGTAGCCAAAAACCATTACACCACAGTAAATCCAACGGTTACCATAAAAGTAAATGGTGGGTTTAGCCTTACATTAAGGGTGCCGAACCATAACTTACCAAGCACCAAAAATCAACGTTGCAGGAGGAAGAAAAAACTGAACAGTTTCGTGAAAAATCTAGATATCAATAATCTGACTACTTCCAACGACAACCTATGACTTTTGATTGCGAAAACATAAACGATAACTTGCGTGAAAAATGTTTTTGTCGAAATTTTACCAAACAGTCATATGCGCCACACGTATGGCACCACATATAAACGTTTAAAACACTCTTTTCTCGCGTGACAAGTAGAACAGCAGCGCATTAATGTCATTGATTATTTCATTTTGACGTCTAGGTTTCAATGTTCATTTCTCAAACATGATTTTAGGTACACTGACGTGGTTTAATTTAATAACCTCTACTCGTGTACACCTTTCCAAGGTTTGCTGGTAAGGTGGGTAATAGCCCCTGCAATGCTTTCTGCTGAAAAAACGTATTGCGGGGATCTGGCGCTTACTGCCTTATGGTTTGGCACCCTTTATACAGCCAGTTACGCTTTTGATACACAAATGACCTTCCGTTTCTTTTCCAGACGTCTTCATCCCAGACTCCTGTACAGACAACCCACAGTACAAAAACTGCGCAATTGCCATTAAAGCCAAGTACTGTAATAACCGAAGATATAGAAAGATGTGCTGCCATTCATGTGCATTGAGCGGTCAGTTGACCCTGGAGGACATTATCGCAGGCTAGTTATCAACCCAGTTTACGTGTGCAGAAAATTCAGATTTGTAACTAGGCCTGAAATATACAGGAATAAAATGCCACTTCGGCGTCGTACTTTCAATTTTTACGGCAGTGTCTTCTTACACAGGATTTCCTAGAAACGAAATTTAACTTCCCTGACTCTTGCAGTTTTTTGAACAAATTCCCTGACCAATGATGCAAAGTTACGACAAGCAAATGCAAGGAAAACCGCATGCTAGAAAGAGGAATTCGCTATTTTTAGAGAAACAGAAATGACTTTGTAGTAACTTTGAAGTACCTAACTAGCAAAGGTATCCTACCTGCTTTGGCACTGTAAATTCATCGAGTTTCTATAACTTTTCCATGTCATTAATTTTTTTCAAAGCATTAAACACGGTAAATCGTCAGCTGCCTTTTCATACTTGGAAGATATCAAAAGGTAGAAAGTTGGTAACTATCAAACTGCTGAAAATAGGTAAATATATATATATATATATATATAGAATAATGTCCTAATTCCATTAGACCCCTTAAGCTACATATAAGTGTAAGCAAAAGTACTACTGACATGTGAAATCTTAACGCTTTTTAAATGACTATTCTCTAATTTTTCCTGATTTCCAAGTCGCTTTAATTGCCCTTAAAATTGCAGGTTTTTCATGTTGTCCAGGTCTAGGAAGTCCCTGCAACATATAAGCCCCCTTGTCAATCTACTTATTGCGTTTTTGTAATCAGTGCTATACACTTGACATATGACATATATACTAGTCATTTATAACTACACTGTGTAATATTTAAATTGTTTTGCACAAACAAGATTTTAGTTTTGCATTTCTATGCATCATTATTTTAAGAACATACAGAACATTTTTCATAAACTTAATTTATTAATTTAGATTTCAGACTACATTGAAACAGTTTTCTAGAAATACTATTAGGAGAAAGCCAAAGGCAAAAAATTGCCAAAAGCTGGTTCATCTTCACGTATTTAATGATAAATATTGCACAAAACATTTGTTTATCTACATTGTACATGTTTTTAACCAAAAATAAGATCACAAATCAAGGATTTTGTTCTGCATTTCTACGCATCTTTTAAAGAACGTGGCCGCACATTTTTTCGAATTATTTTGCATTGGAATTGCACTGTTTTTAGAAACGTGAATGAAAAGTAAACCGTTATCGAATGTTTTGCATATGTAGTTGGGATATTTTTTTTACCAAAAATATACAAATATGTGCATGTGTTCACCCAAATGTAGGTTTAAATGTTTCTAAAGTTAATATCTATACGCTGCGTGAAAGAAATTTTCCAATTGTAAATCAGGGTTCCTGAGGAATTATAAAAAAGTCCATGACTTTCCCTCACTAACCAAGTAAATTTTCCTAACTTTTTGGAAATTAATTCTGTAGCAAAAACAAACATACAATGACATAAAGGGAATGTTTATTAATAACAAGGGACAATTTCTGGGCAATTGCATTTTCCTAGTAAAATTAATATTTATAAACAATTTAAAAGTTGGTTCTGTCTTAACTTAACTGAAAACTTGACTAATACTGCTTCTAATGTAGGCAGGGCCGTGAAGAGCATGTGATTGAAAATTTAGGCTCATTCGTATGCTCATTACGTATGTTCAATCGGTTTATTTCAGACTGCATTTTTATGCTGTACATCATTTTAAAAACATAGACAAACATTTATATACACTTTCATTAGTTAATCATGGATTTTGTCTATATCTATTCGACATTATTATTCAGACAACACGGTAGGCGAACATTTGCCAAAAATAAATTCATGATTTTGAATTTTGGGCTAGATTCTGTATACAGCAGACGTTTTATAAGTACTGCTAATCAAGGCGACATCGTGGGCGACATTTTTTTAAAAAACATTCATAGAAATGAAAATTATTTTTAGTGCTTAACAAAACCTTTTATTAGAATTGCCATTCAAAAATTCAGTAGATTTTCATTAGGATTCTCCCTGACTTACCCTGTTTTACGAGCAAAAACGTTATTTTCCTTGACTTTTCCTGATTATTTTTCTCCTCCCCGACTTTACAGTTCCACATGAACCCTATAAATTAGCTACATAAATGTTATCAAAAATACACGGAATAGGAAAACCTGAGCAGTAATAATAGAAGTAGGTTAAACACTGCCTGTTCCTACTTTCTAGCTTTTAATTATGTAAATATATTTATATTTACATAATTTAATTCATGATTGTATAATTAATATATTTACAGGTAAGATAAAATATATGCACTCAAAAAGTGTTGACAATTAATCATGCTATTAGTTTAAAGCAATAACCTTGCTATGCAAATTAATATACAGAATGTATAAATTGCATCTATTTTCTTTTCTTTATATATTAATGTCGATTAAATGTTTGCATGTAGCAGCGAAACAAATTCATTAACACTCATTATTTACAGAATCTGATATCAAGATTAAAATTAAATCATTGTCTTTAAGATACAAGGCTGGTTTACTTCCACTTGCAAAACGTCTAAACCGTTTATCTTTACCCATCCGAATCTCAATATAAAGATATAAATCTGTCATCGTACATGTGTGTGAATGCAAAACACTTTAAGAATTCACTTCTCACTTATCAAAACATTAAATTTAACTAACGTCATGAATGAATTCGTGGAAATCTAGCAAAAATACATTTCAATTGGTTGATCATTGGAACAGCGATGATGTCAATATCCTGGTCATGTTCAAAATGAAGCCATTCAAATAGTTTTTTCTCACAAAGGCTTTAGTTGAAATGTTCGATAACAGTTGTCACAGTTACCAGCATAGCAATTGCCACCCATCTGGAAAGTTATTTTATGTGGCAAAATTAAACATTGAAATTTATTCTTGGCAAAGATATTTCTTTACAAATCGTTGAAATACCAAGTTGTTGACTTACAATTTAAATCAAGTTGTTGAATTCAACATGAAGCCATCTACCATTGCATTAATAATTTTGGGGACTATCAGTGCAACAAGTGCCATGGGGAACATGCAGCAAGCTGATCAAAGTTGTCAAAAGCCAGATGAATTCGTGAGTTGTATCAATTATTAAATTGTTTACAATCATACATCTTGATTTGATGGTAAATTGTATATTTCGGAAAAATAATCGCAATAGAATAGATGAAACTAGATTAATAAAATAGGGGAAGACATTTAGTTGAGGTGAATTAAGGCAAGTTGCAAGATATCTAAACGCATAATTAACTAATTCATACTATTCAACTAATTTGGTTAAAGCTAATTAACAACAGAGTTGAATGAAAGGGCGTTTTTAAAACGAATTACGAATTAAACGAATTAGATAATGCTATTGCTAAATGCATTTGATCAATGCTATCTGTATGACTTAAGTTGTTATTTGCAGCTTATTTAATTTAAATCAATTAAAGCGATAGATTAATAAAATTAATTGCTAAAACTAAACTAAGACTGAATATAATTTAGGCTTATAATATAACAAGCAATGGATTTTTTGTTTCACTTACAGAAACATTACAGCATATGTCTATATGCAAGTGAAAACAACCTGCTGAAATTATTTCAAGAGAATCCAACAACGGACGCTCTTCAAAAGGTAAAAAATTAACATCAATATTGAGTGCAAAAAATTTCCTTGTATTATAAGGTACATTATAAAACAAATGATGACGTGAAATTTAAGTAAAACGAAATGGGCGTTCTGATGTGGCAAATCGAATCAATCATTCCTTAAAATAGTTTTTACCCTTAACCTCTGCCTTCTGTTTTATTATTTATTATTTTATTGCATCGATTGTGTTTAGCTTACTGAAGCCGACCGTCGCAGCAAAAATGCAATTGAAGTAATGAAAACGGAAATGATGCAAGTAAAAGAAGAACTTCAAGAAATCAAAAACTTGCTAAAGCCAGAAAAGGATTTAAACGCTGGTAAGCTTAAACTGGTAAATAATCAGGGCTCTTGCCGAAATTCAATTCTCTCTTTAAAACTTTCTTCGATTTTATCAAAACAACGATTACGGAATACAATGGCAACAACAATAATCAATTTCATCCATTTGTATTTATGTTTAAATGTTTGTGACCAATTACATGAGGAAAGCAGGGAAGATCCCTATTATTGCATCATTGTGAATAGATACGTAATCTTTAAAGCAGTATCTTAAACAATAAATCATCTGAGATTATCAGCTTAAAGCTGATGAAAACTTCCCTGACTTTTGCATGAAAAGTGTAAAAGTCCCTGAGTTTTCCCTGACTCCTGTATTATAACCTACACGACAATTCCAGGTTCTTCCAGGGAACGCTGAACAATGTTGTTAAGATTGTTCGACTTGTAGGTATCTGATGCTGAAGACACATTGAAATTGAGCATCTTAAACAAGCTTTTGAGAAGAATTTAAGTAAAAAAATGCATTTCTCAATAAAACATTGCCTTAATCTACATGCATTTCCTTTAAATATGTGTAGGGATATTCTGCATTCGTTCAACATAATTTATAATTTCCTAAATCGGAAAATCGCTGCAGACCAAAAGTCAACAAATTAAAACTAATAAGTTATACATGATTTATTGTTCAAATGCTTCAGTATAAGAGCAACGAACAATTACTGTATGTCTGTTGTGGGGAACGTATTGAATTGTATAGTACATAAAGGTATGGGTACACGAATAATCATTGGAGAATTCTGCGTGTCCCTATCTCGGATAACATGTTTCTGGATCACAAATCGCATTAGCAATATCTGCCAGTTCAAGTATCATGCAGTGACCTCAGCTGTCTAACCTTAAATGGAAACGACAGTGTCCAAACTGAAAGCCCAATAGCGCTAATGCAGTGGACTTATGACATTTATTGTTATGACGTCATTGTTACAGAGCTTCCTTCCGCAAAAATCTTGAAGATGAACACCACCTTTGCCTTAAGCAGCAAAATCAAAGTAGACTGCTTGACGACAGGCAGTAAGCGAACCCTTTGGTACAAGAATGGATCACTGCTTCGCCCCAATGATCGTGTAACCGTGTTAAGCAATGGAACATTGCTAATTAAATCGTCGCTGCCCATGGACTCTGGAACTTATTTGTGTGAAGCGACCGATTATCACACCACGGTAAATTCATCAGTTACCATCAAAGTGGATGGTAAGTTCGCTTGTCTGGCGCTTTAGTACACTGAACATAAAGTGTTATATAACACTTTTGGATGCTCCATTTTCAAATGACGTTCCATTTCCTTTCTAGATGTCTCCATCCCAACCTCCTGTCAGAACAGCCGTTACATGGGCTGTAATCTTGTCGTTGTGACCTTCGGATGTGATGACTACATGAACGACTGCTGTCGTTCGTGCGCCGTTAGCGGTCAGTTGAGCCAGGTTGACATCAATAGAATTGTTACTAACCTAGTCTAAATGTACAAGGAATTTTAATTTGCAAGCAGAAGTAAATTCTCGGTTTCTGCCGGGCACGTTCTAATACGAATATCTTCTAAAGCATTAGTGCCTTGGTAGAAAGTTGGACAAAAGAAAAAAAGAAATATGATTAACTATTACACTACTTTCAAACCTTCGGAAATTTTGCATATTGCAAACTAACTATATTTAATGTTTAAACATTTAAAACATTGATTTGCGGCTCAGTATCGGTCATTGGTTACACATGTACATACACAAAACGGACAAATCTTAAACATTGTCCCTAAAAATGGTCAAATTTAATGGCTATAATATAGCACACTTAATGCCTATCATTGATCTTAAAAGACAACTACTTTTTTAGGAACATCCAGTCTTTCATAAAAGAAAGTATTAAACAACAAGGTTAAGATTTTCGATTGTAACAATTTTTTTCAATAATTTTTTTCTTACAAAACTTTTCAATTTAAAAACAAGTCTGTCTAAACTTAGTCCGCATCACAGAATTTAGAATTTTTTTATATTTTTTCCCTAAATTTTCCAACGTTTTATCGTGTATTTCATCTGGTAAAATAACTGAATTGCTGCAATGAAATTGATATTTTTTATGATAATACAAATGTTAACCTTAGATTTTAGGCTGCTCATAATACACCCTGTATTATTTAAATTCAAATGTATAGGCCTACCTTGCTGTCGCTTTGTATGCGAATTTAAAAAGGTTAAATGTCAAATATAATGGAATAATTTCTAATTCAAGCAGTTTTAAGGAATGTTAATGCATTGAAATGCATACGTTTATCACAGTTAAATTATAAGCCTCTATAGGAGAAAAATCAATAAAAACAATATAAAACTGAATTTTATCACGGAATATATTATAGATCTCATTTTTAGCCTTGACAAATGTTTTTGAATGGATAAATAAACGAACACAGTTTTTCTATTCAATTCAATTGTCTACTGACAGCAAATGTGGAAGGCATTCAGTTCAAATTCGCAATGAACAGCTAACAAAATTAATTCCATGTGGTAAGTAGCGGGAGATATCTATTTTTCTTATTTATTTCAGCTTATCTTCGAAATTAATTGTTCATATTTTATCAATTATTTCACTAGCTACATGTAAGCGTAGCAGCATCTCCGCAATACAATCCCTTAGAACAATTTGCCGTTATACGTTAACATTTTAGACTACAAACAAACGTTTATAATAACATGGATTGATTTCCTTTGGACAGCATTTTGATTGGATTCTTTTTCGAATAATCTCACATTATTTTAAGCCCCACCTTTTAAACAAAATCTTCTATCATAAAATATAGTGCAGCAAAAAGTTAAGATAAAGTGCAGTGATACTGTATATACTTACTATACAAATTATATACAAGATGTCCAAATTTTTTTTATTTTTTATATTGCGTTAATTCAAATTTTTTGAATTCAATACGCGTCACAGTAATCTGGGTGATTCGTGCATTTTTTCTAGAACATTTAACATTGTCTCTAACATTGTCATCTAAATATAGATGTAGGCCATCAACATTTAATGTAAAAATTTCGATTAAACGTGTGTTTGCAGCATTGAAAAAAAATGATTTACCAATGTTTACACGAATAAACATTAAGGTTAGTAATCAACTTAATAGCTAGCTTAATAGCAACTTATTAGAAAAAATGTCCATTTACAAACCGCCTAAAGTCCTAAACCATTTATCTCTGACGATACAAGTGTCATTCACCATAAATTTGTCATCATTTAAAGCTGTGCTTTGGCAACTTATTCAGGTCATTAATGTATCGAAAAACGTTTAAAATATTTTTCATTCTAATTTTACACCAAAAATAAAGTTAGCTATCATCACCATATTTTAAAAATTACATATACGTGTATTTAAGTTTTTACTAAAGATTTTAATGTGGTGAAAATTTATGTCGTCTAACAGAAGTGTGACATTTGATTTTGCTGATGCCATACTAAAATTACAAATACATAAAAAATAATTTTAACAATCAATTTTGCTCTTGCAGCTTTAAAATTTGGATTGTAAGTTTTAATCAGTAAAGAAAACACCACTAAAATGGTGCAGTAGTAAAAGTACTTAAATTTTATTTAAAATTACAGCACATGTATGAAAATTAGGTTCTGAAGGTAGTTTTTTAAATGGCTGTTTCATCCATTCTACCAAAAACACTAAACAAAGTGTGGCAAATCATGAACTTTAAGACTTGAGTGTGCCACTGAAAAACTGCTCTTTCCTCCCACTTATGTAACATTATTGCATGATGCAGGTTAAAGAAATGAAACAAAACCTTAAAATTAAACTGCAACATATCTTTGAGGTGGCAATCACCGAATAATATTGGGTTGATGGATTACACCCACTACCACATAGCATATTCACTTGCTGCTAGTATGGTACTGAGTCAATTGAAAACCCTGTATATACACAATATATGCCCTGACCTGATATGTCAGTAACTTACATTTACTCTCGTACATGTCATAATAGTTACATTTTTTCGTTTATAATATTTTGTTGCACATTTTTGATACACAAATTTTTCATGGTGATAACAACACCGCCGTCTTCTTTACGTAAAAAGTTCTACATCAAAAATAGACGTAAAATAACGTTGATGATTTAAATTATGTAGCTATCTGAACCAAATGACAAGGTGCCCAATTTGCTTTTGTGAAAATGAAATCATCTATCATTGCATTGACAATTTTGGTGATAATTATCAAAACAACTGGTACAGCAGCCTGATAAAAATTGTCAAAAGCCAGGTGAAATTGTGAATTATATCGATTATTAAACAAACTACATCATCGTGTTCTTGTTTACAGAAATCATCTTCGTTTTCGTTTACCGTTGTATCCATTCTCAATTATGTTCACGTCTTAGTCGATTAATTATGCTTAGGATGCATTTTATAATGTGTATTCAAGATGTGTATAATTCATAATAAATTATTTTATGCAAACAGACAATTTAGCTGTCAATTGTCATTTACGTTGTGTTATAACTAATTTGCGTACAATCTAAACGAATGCGTTTGAAAATACAGTTGCCTTATAACTATTTTAGTAGTACATGAATTAATGTTTAATATTTGTTACACGTATCGTACTTAATTTAAATCCATTAAAGAAAGAGACAAGGTCCTCAATAAAACTGGATGCAGTCATTAAACTTATAGAATTTAAGTTGATGATATAACAAGTCATGATCTTTTTCTTTCAGCAGAAACATAACAGCATTTGTTTATTTGCAAGAGAAAACAATTTGCACAAACTATTGACACAAACGTTAACAGAAGCTCTCCAAAAAGTAAGAAATTCGCACGACTTTTGAGAGGAAAATATTTTTGTATCATTTAAGTACATTGTAAAACAACTGGTGGCGTACTTTTAACGTTAAAAAGTAATGGGGTTTCGGAGGCATGAAATTTAATCAATGGTTTTCTGAAATTGATTTTAGACAATTTCAGTCTTAACTTCATTATTTGCCTATATCAATTTCATGTAACTACTGTTATCAAGGTTATTTCAAATGGCTGATAAATGGGAATTAAGATTTTATAGCTGAGAATAGGTAAAGCATGAAATTAAGCTGAATTTAATTTCAGCATCAAAGGTTAATAGTGGCATGTTTTATGTACATTTGTACAGTATGTTTAATTAACACCAACTTCATCAATTGCTTTAGTTTACTGAAGCCGACCGTCTAGCCAAAACTACAACGGAAGTAATAAAATGGAAATTGCACAGCTGTAATCAGCTCTAAAAATAGTGAACAGCAAAGAACTTGTTCCAGCAAGAGGCGGTTTGGCATAATGCTACGATTAAATAGGTACGAACTTTACAACATTATTTCACATTCAAATTTGTCTTGAAACATAAATTGAAAAGTACCTTTGATATTAAAAGTTAGCTAACACTGTTGATAAATGTACATGTATATATACCTTCAGCGTTTTTTCACTTTAATCTTTGCGATTGATATCTGGGTACGAAACCTTGCAATTAAACTTTGCATTCATATTTATTTTCAGATTTATTTGCGAGTTAAAGCAGAAATATATTTTCCGTGCGTTTTTGTCAAAATGTTAGCTTTATGTAGCCGTGCATATAATGACGCAATCCATGAATCGATGAAACGCTGGCATGCACCAACAAAACATTCAATTACTCTCACTGTTTACATGCATTGACATCAAGGTTAGAATTAAACTAATGGTTTCTTTAGACATAAGGCTGGTTAATATCCACGTTAAAACGTCTAAACATTTTATCCTTGAATAATCAAATCGCATTAATAGACAAATCTGTCATGTCTAATATGAATATCACACAGAAAGAACCCTTCCCACACTTGTTTACAAGGCACTAAATATAAATAATATGCTGATTGAATTCGTGGAATAAACATAATCACAAGAATCCCATTTTTCATTGGTTGAACGCTGAGATTAAGATGGCCATTTACTGATAGTTATTCTGAGAAAAGCTTAAGATTAAAGTTAAAACGCTTCATACCCTATTTAAAGACATTTGGTTTAACCTAACTTTTCAGTTTAGTTTCTTAAAGTTTACAGCATCGCAACACTGTCACATTTCTATTAAGTACTTTTATGTTTTAACCAAACATTTGAATTTATTCACGGTAAAGTCCATTGTCCTGAAATTTGAATCAAATCACGACGTGGTCATTGTTGTGGATCAAAATGAAGTCCAATATCTTGGAAATCACAATTTTTGGTATTATTATTTTAACAAGTGCTGTGCTCAACACGCAACTGCCTGGTCCAAGTTGTGGAAAGCCAAGTGAAAGTGTGAGTTATTTTCATTATTACATTAATTAAAATCAATATGTTATAGTTTGAAGCAATCAATTTTTAGCCACAGAAAGTTTGCATTGATGGTCAAACCGTATATGCAATACACTAGATAAAAACAATTGAAGACATTTCTTAAAGGCAATTTTTAGAAAGTCAACAAAAACAAAAAGCTGTGAGCTCTATCGTTGCATCTATTTAAAGTTATTTTTATATCTTAGTTGATTGATAATGCTTAAGATATATTACAAAATGTGTCTGCAAGATGTCTTAAATAATAAATACAATTCAGTTACTTTCACTTTAAGAAAATCATCACTTACGTTGCATTTACTGCAACGTAATTGAGTTGAACGAAAGGGCGTTTTCAAACTATTAGAAAGCTGCATCGGAAGAATTCTAACATTACATGAATAATATTGTAATTTAAAAATTCACTTAATAATTACACTATATAGAGGCCTACATGTACGTATCAAATAATGCCATAACAATCCATGCAATTTTTAACAGTAATTCTAAATACATTAAAGTAAGAGAAAACATCCTTAATATGACGGAATGCTGTCATTTACATTTGTAGAGTTTAAGCTCATAATATAACAGGCAATGAATTTTTTTGACCAACAGAAACATTACAGCATGTGTTATTTTGGAAGTGAAAACAATTTGTTAAAATTGTTTAAAGAGAACCCAACAGATGACGTTCTTCAAAACGTAAGAAAGTAGTATAACTATTTAGTTCAATTCAATGCAATTCAACTCAGTACTATACTGACAGCGATAATTTGATATAGCAGTTAAAATAGTAGATGTAAAACTTGGATAACTTACTATCAGCCATATTCCAATGCATGAAGTGGCCAAATTAAAATAAAATTACATAGTTTTAAATTTAAAATAAACATGGACAACTCCAACGACAATGTTTTTTATCAGCATTTTCCAGAATAAGAGTCACGAATTTTCACACTAGCGCTACCACCGGAGGTGTGAGGTAAAAAACGTTACGCCACGTTAGCTCTAATGGTTGATATAAATGTGCACTTGTGCAATATGTTTTCTTAGTACACGAACTAATTACATCAATTGTTTTAGCTGAGTGAAGCCGACCGTCTAGCCGAAAATGCAACAGAAGTTATGAAAATGGAGATTTTACAACTGAAATCATCTCTAGTAAAGAGTGAACAATCAATAGTGTCAATAAACAACTTGTTCCAGTAAGAGACGATTTTACATAATGCTAAGATTGAACAGGCAGGAACTTTTTAACATTATTTCACATTATATTTTCCTTGAAATATAAATTTTCAAGTAATTTTATGTTGAACGTTAGCTACAACTGTTGATATACACACATATACATGTATATATCGGTGACGTTTATTCCTTTTGCTCTTTGCGATTGATATCTGGGCTTAAATACGTGTATGTTAGCTCTGTTAGCTCAAATGGTTAATGTACATTTGCACTTGTGCAATATGATTTCTTAATACATGAACTAACTACATCAACTGCTTTAGCTTACTGAAGCTAAACGTCTCAGCAAAACTGCAACAGAAATAATGAAAACGGAAGTTGTGCAACTGAAAAAAGCCTTGCAAAGGATTGAACAATTAATTACATCAGTGGAAGTCGAAAACAGACGAATCTCTGGTGCATTTCAACAAGTGGGGCACAAGGTTGCAAAGGTAGAGGCACATGTTTACGTAATATTATCAACATTCTTGAAAATATAAAATTTAAATTAGCGAATAACTTTAATCAGCTATAGAATAGCATCTCAACTGTTTTCAAAATGGCAATATACGGATTTCACCTCGGGTATAACTCCAGTGAATCCACATATAGTGTTATAGGTTACGTAAATGTAACTTACTGAAAAAAATAAGAAAGAAAAAATAGAACGAACCCAAATAAAACTTAACCAAAAAATAAATGTCTTTGTTAACAGCAGTGAAATAACTTTAACGAAGCACTACGTCTTTCTTTTTAAGTGCACAAATACGTAAAGTATGTGAAAACATTCGCCTACTAACAACAAAACACTGTTTCAGTTGGAGAGTTGTAATCCATGCTTGCATCTCTACCACATAGCATTAATATGCTGCTTGTAGGGTATCGAATAGAAATAGAATCATGGGAAAGGTGCAAGATCCCAAAATAACGTAGATCTAGTCCAAAACATTGCAGCCGTACGACTCTGAGCACTGCCCTGTCTCGATTTTGTAAAAAAAAAAAAATACAAGTAATCTAATGAATATATAGTATAAACCCCCGTTTTCTAAACTTCCCTGACTAAAGGATCATTTTAAATGTACTATACACCTAACACATCGTGGTTTTCCTATTTCATAGAACCATGCAAGTTTCTATAGAGCATTAGCACAAATGTTTTCTTTGAAGATTGCTAGGCATGTTTAGGCTTTATTAAGGAAGTTTTTGAGAATTGGTTCGAAAATTTCTTAAAAAGTAAGGCAAAGGTGAATTTTGTTGAAAAGTGATGAAAAGTGATGAGGATTGATGTTTTAATTTAAGTATTTTAAAAGTATGAAAGTAGTGGAAGGTTAGGACAGCATTTTGTCAGACTCCACCACTAACAATGCGTTGTGAAAATCGTTAAAATACAGTGATTAAGGATTGATGCAATAATGCAATTTATGTAAACTAATCGTACGTAGGAGAAACTAGCTTTAAAAAAAGATTTGCATGCTATAAACCTGAAATACTCAAGTCTTACTAACATAAGCATGTGTGTTTAGTAAAATTTAGCAACTTGCATTTTCAAGCTGACTGGAGCAATTCAACATATGCATACAGAAGTAAACAGGCTAGAAGATGAAATCGAATTATTGGAAGAAGAAGGCAATGAAGTGCTAGAAGATGAAATGGAAGGCAGTGGAGTAAGTTGCGAAACAATCGATGAAAACAGTGAAAATAACAATTTGCCTAATTTTTAAACCCTTTAACAGTAAGTACTGAGGAATGGATTCATCAGATACATATACACAAGACTACTTCCAACAAGGTGATGTCATCAAGGTCGGTCCTATGGCAACCTTTGTCGAAATAAACATACCTTTTACACATGATATCGTGTAGATATTGCGATTAACTAATGCTGATATTTATTCAAAAGGTAATTTTACCAGCGTGTTATTTTTCATTGGACAGTTCATCGATTCCAGGCGAAGATGCAGAAAATGATGTATTGTAATTATATTCTGAAAAGCGTACAATTGCGCTTTCCCGCAAATAATTCATGGTTGTTTTGCTTTTTTTAATCCACCCACGGATGAATAAAACATTAAAATTTATTTTGAGAATTGTTTGTATTTTGGTCAAAATATTAGAGTTGAATCAGCCCTGCATATAATCACATAATCCATGAATCGATGAAGCGCTGGCATGCACCAACGTAACATACAATTACTCTCAATATTTACAGATGTTGACATCAAGGTTGGAATTAAACTAATGGCTTCTTTAGACATAATGCGGGTTAATATCCTCGTTAAAACGTCATAACATTTTATCCTTGAATAATGAAATCGCATTAACAGACATAAATCTGTCACACAGAAAGAACCCTTCCCACACTTGTTAACATGGCACTAAATATAAATAATATCCTGATTGAATTCGTGGAATAAACATGATCACACGAAGCCCATTTTTCATTGGTTGAACGCTGAGATTGAGATGTCCATTTACTGATAGTTATTCTGAGAAAAGCTTAAGATTAAAGTTGAAACGTTTCATACCCTATTTAAAGACATTCGGTTTAACCTAACTTTTCAGTTTAGTTTCTCAAAGTTTACAGCATCGCAACACTGTCACATTTCTATTAAGTACTTTTATGTTTCAACCAAACATTTGAATTTATTCACGGTAAACTCCATTGTCCTGAAATTTGAATCAAATCACGACGTGGTCATTGTTGTGGATCAAAATGAAGTCCAATATCTTGGCAATGACAATTTTTGGGATTATTATTTTAACAAGTACTGTGCGGAACACGCAACAGCCTGGTCCAAGTTGTGAAAAGCCAAGTGAAAGTGTGAGTTATTTTCATTATTACATTAATTAAAATCAATATGTTATAGTTTGCAGCAATCAATTTTCAGTCACAAAAAAGTTTCATTGATATTCAAAACGTATATGCAATACAAAAGATAAAAACAATTGAAGACATTTCTCAAAGGCAATTTTAAGAAAGTCAATAAAAACAAAAAGCTGTGAGCTCTATCGTTGCATCTATTAAAAGTTATTTTTATATCTTAGTTGATTGACAATGCGTAAGATATATTACAAAATGTGTCTGCAAGATGTCTTAAATAATAAATACAATTTAGTTACTTTCACTTTAAGAAAATGATCACTTACGTTGCAGTAAAGCACATTGAGTTGAACGAAAGGGCGTTTTCAAACTATTAGAAAGATGCATCGAAAGAATTTTAACATTGCATGAATAAGATTGTAATTTAAAAATCCATTCATTAAGTTTTTTTAAATTTGTTTTGTGCAATTTATAACACAGTAATTCTAAATAAATTAAAGTAAGATAAAACTTCCTTAATAAGACTGAATGCTGTCATTTACATTTGTAGAGTTTAAGCTCATAATATAACAGGCAATCAATGTTTTTTTACCAACAGAAACATTACAGCATATGTTACTTTGGAAGGGAAAACAATTTGTTAAAATTGTTTAAAGAGAACCCAACAGATGAAGTTCTTCAAAACGTAAGAAAGTTGTGTAACTATTTAGTTCAGTTCAATGCAATTCAACTGAACACCATACTGACAGCGATAATATAACCTAGCTGTTAAAATGGTAGATGCTAAACTTGAATAACTTACTATCAGTTATATCCCAAACATTAAGTGGCCAAATTCAAATGAAATTACATAGTTTTAAATTTAAAAAAAATCATTCCAACGACAATGGTTTTTATCAGCATTTTTCAGAATAATTATATAGAAATATTCTAAAAGGATCAATCTCTTTTAACAGTATATTATCCATTGCAATTCATAAAAAACATTTATTAATAGGGTAAATAGTTTATTTGCATATAGATTTCAAAACTTCAAAGCAGGTGATATTTTAAATATAACAATATCTTAAAGGAGGTAAGCCAAACTTTGCAAAATGATCTAATTGTTTAATGGTTTAATGTGCATAATTTATATTGTACCGTGTAGATAACTGAAGCTGACCTCAACAGCAGAGAAGTAATAGGCATGATGAAAACAGAAATAATGCACCTAAAAGAAACGATCGAAACGCTCCAAGCCGAGCACAAAAGTGTAAGTCATTCAACTAATACAAATCTGACTTAAACCATTGGCTAAATTTTAAGGTTTTAATACAGTCTATGTTATATGAGCAGATGTTGGACGCCTTTGGTAACGGTCAACAAATAGATGAAATGTTAAAAACAAAAATGTCACAACTTGAAGGCGTTGTCAAAAAGAGTGAAACACGAACAGTGTTATTTCCAGAGAAACAGGAAGTAAGTAGCTTTCAATTAAGCAAACGATTGATCATTTAGACTAAAAACTTACGTTAAACGTTTAACAGAACATACAGACGATATTGTCACAGCAAAGACAATTGCTGACCGATTTACAAAACCAATCCAGCATTGCCAAAGGTAAGGAGATAATCGAATTCTCATAATTTCATTAATTAATATTTTTTAAACATTTCAATTCAACTAAGTACCCTACTAGCAGCAAGTGATATACCATGTGGTAGGGCGTATAATCCATCAAACCAATATTATTCGGTGATTGCCACCTCAAAGCGGTGTGTACCAACATCATTGTAAAATTGAATTTCATGCAGCTTTTAAAGGAACATCTTCTAGCTTGTAGTCTGGTGTGTTTTTTGCTCTTTTATGTGAAATCCTCATGAGCAAACACTTGTCATTATTGAGCTTAAGCTGTCATGTTCTGCATCATTCTGATAAGATGTCAAGATTCTCTTGCAATCTTAATGGATCCTCAATTCTGACCTCATCGTACAGTGCAGAATCGTCAGCAAAAAATTTAGAATTACAAGAAAGAAGATTAGGCAGATCATTGACAAAGAGCAGGAACAGTAGGGGGCCTAAAACACTGCCTTGCGGAACTCCAGATTTCACATTGACTGAACCGGGTAGTTTCAAGTAAGTTTCAAATAATTTTAACATCATTTAAGTATAAGGACAAAATATGTATATTGCATTTAAACTATGGCAAATTTTCTTAGAACCGACCCATCCTACTGACAGCCCTAACTAGGACCGAACCTAGGACAACTTTACCCTCTGCCATTAGGTGGAGGCCACTGTGCAAGAAATACCTTCCACTATCCCGAAGGACTTCCTGGGAGGCATTGGTCAGCAACACCCTTGGGGGAATCCAACTGCATTTGTTCGTGACAGCATGCATGACCACTACTGGTTTTGGGCTGGCTTTTGATAGCACAGCCCTCAATCATGTGGTGAGGGGCTTGACCTGTCTGCCAGGATAGCAATGTGTGGTCGGTATTGGAGGTTACTTAATGTTGTGACACATTCAACCTTTTAGACCTAATTCCAGCTTGATATTTGGAGCTAAATTATAATTGCTATTATCTTAAATATCCTGTCCTTACACAGTACAGATGGTGGATGCCAAACCATCCCCCCTCTCCCTTTAAATTTCTGTACAGATCTTTTTCCAGGAAAAGTCAGAGGAGTTGAGGATATAATTTAAATGGAAACATTATACAATTATACATTATATAGCAATGGATTTTTCTTGATTACTTATACAGAAATCAGCACTCTTATACTTACTTTTGTTGTACATATTAACGGTTATTTATACTTATACTTGTTTCCGCAATTTATTATTATTATACTCCAGATATATAAATGATCATGCTTAATTAGGCTTGTAGGGTAAAGAAACCCCCTAATAGCCTTGATGTTGTTGTTGTTGTTGTTGTTGTTGAATCCATACTGATATCAGTAAATATACTTACTAGCTTTTGAGACCATTAATATCAGTATGCTTGGTGATATCAATAAATTTTTAACCGATGTCAGTATATAATCAGTATATTTGTACTGATATCTGCTGATCCTTCCACCGGGGAATGTAGATACAGATAGCACTGACCAACGTTTAATTCAAATTCTTCGGTGACAAATTAACGTTTTTGAGTTTCCTGTGAAATGAGCGCGGTATACGAGTGCTTTCGGAAAGTCAGAAAATCTGGGCTGCCATCGACAAGTTGGGTGCATTTTTAGCGAGATTCATCTATGCTTAATTCCGTTTTCGGAAAGAAGGACGCTTGCCAAGTTTCTCGCCAAGAAACTTGGTCTGTTTGTTCATGCGGACCTGGAAAGTCAGGGAAAATGCCGGTTTTGCTCGAAAACCAAGGGAAAGTCAGTGAGAATATTGATGAAAATGCACAGAACTTTGTGTGGCAATTCTAATTGAAGGTGCTCTTAGCACTAGAAACCTAGCTTTCATGATAAAAAATGTCACCTACGGCTTTACCTTGATTAGCAGTACTTGAAAAACATGTTAGAAGAAAATTTAGCCCAAAATCACAATTCACATACTCTGAGCGTTAAGGCGAAGATCACCTGGAATAAAAATGGTCAAACGTGTAGATGATTACGCCCTCTCATGGGGTTGCAAGAGCCGCTGCAAGGCGAACCAGGGGCGTTGAACGGTAAAGTAGAGTAGAAACACGTTGCAGAGGTGGACCAGGAACAGGAAGCTCAGATGGTGCTTTGACAGAGGCTTCTTTGGGTGATAACAGTAGCGATAAATCAGAAGGGATGGCTCGAAAGAACGTTTTTACACGGGGTGCAACTTGCATCCCTGATATTACCTGACTCTGTGCATTTAAAGCACAACTTACAGGCTCATTACTGATGACTACCAACAGTCATTACGCCTTCTGTACTTGTCAGCCATGTTACATTCACATGGAGCATTCGGTTTACTTTATGCAGTCGTTCTCATGAGGTAAAGATGATGGTGTAAGGTCTGCTAGACGTTTCATAACGCACTTTTGAATGTGACCAATAATCATATGTCAGTCTTAAACGATCACGTTATTTGCGGAAGTTTTGTAGGGCGTGATGGAGTAGGACTTACCCCCCTACACGGTCATTACAAATGCCAGTATCTAGTAATGATGCCGAGGGCACAGCATTCGTATTCAATTCATTACTTGTAATCGTTGCATTTCAGTTTACCTTTCTCCATCATTTCTAATGTCATTCGCAGAAGGTAGTGTCATTATTAATGAAAATTCGGCTTGTGAGGACTAAAAAATGGTTGGATTCCTAATCCGAGGATGTCTGTGTCGTTGTCTAGGTACAGTTTTGTCCTTCAGGCATTGCACCCCTTAAAACCCCACAACCAACCAACCAATCTCACAAAGTTCCTCAGGCTCTTTTCGCCTTCTGTCGATTCTCGCCATCAGGTGGCTGGTGTTTGCGAAATTAAGATTAACCAGGTAGTTCTCAGCCAAGGATTCTTTATTTCACGACGTTTCGGCCTCTTAATTAGGCCTTCATCAGGTGACTGAATTAATACATTAAAATACAGAGATTATCATATCGATATAGAGAAGATGTACAGAAGTAGAGGTTATACAAGCATGGATATGTACTATAGTGGAAGAATTTTCAAGAATTATATAAAGCAATTGACAAATAAAACAAATGTATGCAAACTTAATGAAATTATGTTGTGAAAATTAGAGGTGGCGTTATTAACCTGAGTGTGATATTCACTTATTAATGAATGCATTTGATGAAGAAGTTATGTTATAATACTAAGGCCTAATGTATAAGGAAATTCGAAGATTTAAAAAAGTTATGAAACATGTAAAATTGTTCTTACCGCTCAATTAGCGTTATTGACTTTTCAAATCGATCCATTGAAAAGCACTCGATGACAATATATAAGCTGGATAAATTTGGATTCAGAATTACTCTGTTATAGTGATAGTTAACCCCTTCATTTTGAATGATGGTGGGGTTAATAGTTTAAATGGTAGAAGCGCCCTTATGGGGTGCTTATACATCTGGCGGGAATTTTGAATTTCAAATTTTAGAGGAGTGATTTTCGTTAAATTTGAGTATGATTCCTAACTGCACGGGGGGGTTGAATTCGTGTAGGTTGGGAGGCCTGCCTATGTGGGGGGTTGATTGTTCGGGTGGGTGGTTGGGGATGTGGGGCATGGGCGGGGGGTGGTAAGGGTGGGGGCGGCGGTGGTTGTGCTATTGTTTGGATGGGTGGTGGTTGTTGGTTTGTCCTTCTTGTAAGGATGGGAATATAGGGGGCTGGGATGTGTCCCTTTTCTCTTTCAATGTTAATGGCGTTAACATTGGAGAGGATACAAAAACTTTCCTTAAGGTTGAGGGCCTTGTAACGTGAGTCTCGCTGCAGAATTTTAGGATGCGCGAAATCAATAACATGACCTGGAAAATGTAAAATGTGCAGCGCTAGGGAGCTATTTTGGTCGGCGTACTTGATGCTGGATTTATGGTTGTAGAATCTCTTTTCTAAACGGTTCTGAGTACGGCCGATGTAAACTTTACCACATGTGAGGCATGTGACTTCGTAGACGACGTTGCTACGTTTCAGTATAGGAACGCTGTCTTTTTTGGGAGGGAGCAATGAGTGAACTGTCTTGGAACATCTTGGGGCGAGCTTAATATTTTGTGGTGTCAGTTTTCTTTTAAGGGCCTGGAAAGTTGCTTCGTGATATGGAATACTCATCCATTTTCCATCTTGAGCCTGTGGCTGTGGAGCATTGACTAGCAATTTTCGTTTTGTATCATTAAGGACTTTCGAAAGAAATCTTGGAGGGTAATTGTTTTTGGTTAGTAATTTAGTAACAGTATCAATTTGGATTTGCTTTTCTTCCTCCTTGCTAGTTAGTTGGATTGCCTGTCGGTAGGCCGCTTCTACGACGTTCTTCTTTATGGAATTTGGATGGGCTGATTTAAAGTCTAAATAGCGTCCAGAATTGGTTGGTTTGCGATAGTAAGCTGTGGAAAGAGTGCCATTGGTTTCTCTGGTGACATTTACGTTTAGAAAAGGGAGGCTGTTATTATGTTCAAATTCAACTGTTAATTTAATTCGGGGATGAAATGAATTAAGCGTGGTAAGGAAGTCCTGAATTTTGTTGATTGCTTCCATAATGAAGATATCGTCGACGAAGCGCTGATAAAACGGTGGTTTATTTAGATCAGTGATGAGATTAGCTTCAAGATGTTCCATAGTAAGATTGGCAATGACCGCCGAAATGGGGGAGCCCATTGCCATACCATAAGTCTGAAGATAAGTAATGTCTAAAAATGAGAAAAACGTGGAGTTTAGACAGAGTCGCAGACCTGTTAGGAACTCATCCATAGGTAAATTCGTATGTTCCTCCACTTTATGCCAAATGCTCTGGATGATGGTATCCACCATGTCGGTGGGAACATTTGTGTAGAGTAAGGTTACATCGAAAGAAACCATGGTGTGATCCTCAGGGATGGTAAGTTGTCGAATTTTTTCGGCGAATTCTTGGCCA
>JAQIXS010001231.1:0-32314 GCA_034700785.1 Rossiulus vilnensis | reverse complement strand
CAGAGCATATTTTCATAAATTAGTGCAATTGATTGACTATTTTAATACAGTAGAAGCTCGATTATCCGATGTTCGGATTTACCGAGATGAAGTAACGCAGATTAACCGATATTTCAAGAACAGATAAACATTGATAAAAACGTCATAACAGGAAGTAGAAGAGCGTGACGGTGCACTGGGTTGGTTGAAGGCTATAAAGCATGTTAGACTTTTACGTATTTACAATGTACATTTATTAAAACGTTATCACTGTTCAAAATCCGAGGAATTCCATTATCCGTGGCAGACATGGGCCTGTCTACTTCGGATAATCGAGCTTTCACCGTATTTAGTATGGTGAAGCTGACAAATTTTGCGAAATCATGGTGAGCTGTGGTAATGCTCGAAAAGATGATAGAAATTCACGGACAGAATGCTATTAACTTAATTCCGAAAAAAAAAATTGACGTTATCCTCAACTAAAATGCCCCAGTTAATTACTACCTTGTGTTATTGCTTAACACGTTTTGATCTGAATTTATATCTTGTATTTACAACAACGAAGATACTGTGATTCTATGAGCTTCAGAAGCTGAAGTCGAACCATGATCCGTTGCTGACATTCCACATCTCATTTTTAGATGCCAGTTTCTACTCGACGAAACCAGCTTTTTCTGGACCGAAGTTCTTTTAAATACATGCATGTGTATGTAACTTCAAGGTTGAAGCCTGCTTATTTATATAAGCTGTAAAAAATATTGACTGATTGGTCGCTGCTGCGTCTCATGCCTGGCCCTGATCATTTGCCCGATTAATATTCCTGTCATTTGATCGATGACGTCCAAATAACTCGTTTTACGTCATCGATACATGGCGGCAGCCTCGGGCAGAAGCGCCATCGAGTTATTTAACGCCCAGTTATCGTCTTTTATCATCTAAATTTGTTTCCAGGAAAGGATGCTATTATTGCATGACGACGGTTCTCGGCCTAATCTTGCACCTCCCCCCCCTCCTCCTCCTTTGTTTAAGTTTTTTGTCCTGAAATTTCATCAAGGTTGTAAAGCGGGAGGCCATCAGCGATGGGTGCGAGCCACTAAGGTCATTCTCGCCCTTTGGGAAAAGCCCAAAAACTCGTTATACGGTACTTTAATTTAATGTAGCATTGATGCGCTTGAACATCGAATCTGAACAGATTAGATGAATTTACGACATTTGTCATTTCTCTCGTACTCGAGATGATTCGATTTGCATAATTTTCTGCGATTTCTGAATCACTTTCCAGCATCACGGTGGCAGTTTGAGACAATGAATTGTTCATCAATTGAAAACGTCGTTTATGATGGGTTAGAACGTCATGCAGTGTATGTTAAGATGAATTAATAGCATTACCGAATACTGTAGAGTGTAGACCCTGTATCAACCCCCATTTGTTTTCAACCATTGCAGGATGATCCCACATTTCAACTTGTTTTTAGTCAACAGATGTCGTTGCCAAAACGTTTAGCGTTCAGTGTTTCTCTGGTGCATCTGTATATGACATGAGTGCTTTTACCCCCTTCGGTTTTTATGAAGCACCCCATAAACTCATTAAAATTCATATGCGTTTGTAACTGGAAATTAGGGTTGAAAACCCCTGGGAATTGGAGCCTCGATTATTAACGAACCACCATTAACCCGGTCGGGGGCTTTAATTACAGTCCCGTTTTACATTTTCCTTTCTTTGTAGAAGCATGTTTGACAGTTATAAATATGTAAAGTTCCATCCCTCACATGTTGGTGCGTGAGATGTTCACATGATGGATGCAAATATGGCGGAGGTAGCTTAGAGGGCGATGCGAGTTGACCCTCGTTTGACATTTCGTTTGACTTGAAGGGTTTTGACGTCACGAGAGATTCACCTCGGCCATCCCACGCGGTGTTCTCCATCATCTCCCATGACTTGATGGAAACGACCAGTTGATGGCCATCTTGACCAGTTTAGTCTGGCCCCTGGTGTTGACCTCATAGTCTTTCTCTGCGACTTGGCTAAAAAAAATGCAGTCACATATAGTCAAGCGTTGTCAGTTTTCTTTGCATTTTATGCAAAATATGAAAGCCTGTTGTTCAAGTTGTAAATAGTCCATCTGATTACTCGGTCAGTTGTTTGGAAAGGAATGGAATTCTGACACATATTGCCGATAAAAAAAAACGTTTTTGGCTTGCAAATTCTCGGTAGCCAGGGAAAGTCGAAAGTTGTGTAATGTGTGTAGAAATCGAGGTAACGCTCGAAATCGAGTTACGGGGTTATTGAATACATCCTGGTTTCAATCCCGAAAGCCGGTCAGTGTGTTTTTTAAAAGATGATAAAATTGTGACCAGGATTTGACCCATTTCTGACCGTCCATGTTGACTAGTGGTGTAGGCGCCGAAAAGAAAGCCAAACTGAAAGTAGAAATGTTTAAATGAAAGGTGGGGATTAAAAATTGGGACGTAGTAGTGGCACTCTATATACAAATTTCTGAAAACCTGTGAGAAATGTTCATGCAGATTCATAACTGGTTGCAAATTTGGCGAGAAAAAAAGCAAAAACCAGGATACATATTGGAAAGGAACCTGTTCTGAAATTGTTTTAAGTGGTCTTTCTTTTCGATATGTTCCTACGGTTTGTCATTATAGTTAACTTTTTAAAGCTCAAATTTAAGTTTTTAAAAAGTCGTTGATTGAAATGTAGGTAATTAAGACTTTAAAATGTCTTTGAATTGGCATCACAAAGTCGTTCATTTGTATGTATGACCTTGGGTTTAATCTGAAAATGTTGTTATTGTACTAGCAATTGCTTCTGACGAATGATTTTAAATTCCCAAAACTGTTAACTTTGCCTCGAATGTACATGTATATGACCTTTTAATGGTTTTCCCACTTTTTTATTCCACATGCAAAACAAATGCATTTATGAAATGCATGTAGATTAAGACATTTGTTTCATTTCAAAATGCATTTAACAATGTAATAATTTAAGATGTACTTCTTACTACTTAAGTCGTCATCATTAAAACAGTTTCGTAAAATTATTACTATTTTAAATAAGATAGAAAAAAAAACATTTTTGTGAAGGACTGTTGGAAACACCTCTTAAAATATCGTTAGAATGTACGGTTGATGTAACCTGCATGAAAGTATATTATCATGAAACTACGACGCTCCTTAAGCTCCACCTTCATTGCAGCGAGATGACTTGACATGCGCACATCTTTTTTTGCCTTTTTGCTTTCAAGTTCGAAGGAGTGACCTTCCACTGACCACTTGCGTGCCTGGCAAAGAGGATACGACGTGAATTTGGAGGGGGAGAAAAGGTGGAAATCAGACATGCAACTTGGCTCAATAAAATGTATATAATTATCAGAATACTATTGCCATAGAAATCAGGAAAGAACCTGGCTCTGATGCTGAAGCGCAACTTCAAGTGAAAATAATACGCCACCTTGTGACCTGGTGTCATTTTACCAAATTATGGATTGCGCCGGAAGTGGATGGAAGAAGCGAGGGTCCGTTCTTTAGGTTCCTCCTCTAATAAAAATATTGAAACATGGGTGACTACACAAGGACGCTTGTGACATGACATCCATGATTTATTCCTCGCTTTGTTAGACATTAAAGCGATGTGCGACCCTGGTGGCAGTTGTAGGTAAACGTCCCAGAATTCCCTGACCTAATTCTCGGGGCC
The DNA here is from genome assembly GCA_034700785.1 of Rossiulus vilnensis. Classification (NCBI taxonomy): domain Eukaryota; kingdom Metazoa; phylum Arthropoda; class Diplopoda; order Julida; family Julidae; genus Rossiulus; species Rossiulus vilnensis. Next base: position 28,632 of record JAQIXS010001231.1, on the reverse strand, counting down.
ATGCGCGCGCGACTGTTCACGTGCAATTGCTTATTCATCAACTTTTTTCTCGAAGTAAATTTTAAGGCATGATGCTGAAGGGGCAGAATGACAGTATTAGCCGGAAGTTGACCATCAGTAGTTTCAAAAAAGTTGCACTATTTTTGTTATCCAAAAGGGTCATGGAAACCCTGCTGATTATGTTGCAATTGTTGCCTGTACTGTTCAATGGCAGTGTACCTGTGAATGGAACTTCCAAATATCAGGATGAGAACCAATGTAATGCTAGAAACTCAAAATATGGAAAACTTCAGATAGACCAGGAGAAATCCGTTGTTGTGCTTACCTGCAGCTGGATGCGAGTTCAGACCTATACAGATTTGTCATTAATGTTAAACTACGACCATTTCGAACATCAGTAAATGCTATTATCTGATGTCTGGTATTGAATCTAGAATTTTAAAAAAATGTAATGTCAAATTCTTTTGTTGTTATTCTAGGGAAGGGAATGGGAAGACCCCTTGTTGCTAATGGCCATTACCTGTTACTTTCTCTTGTTAATCGCTATCTTACTTCTATTTTTACCTGTTTCCCCCTCATGTTTCTCTTGCACCCTCATGGCCATTGTTGAAAGGGCACAATTTCTCTCGTGGGCAGTGCCCAAAACGAAAGCAGTTAGAGACTTCGTTGCATGCTCAGTCTGAAAACCTGTTCTTGTGGCCACGTCCATTCTGGAGAAAGTGGCTGCCGCTCAGGAGTGCATGGTCACTGTGCTCAAAGCTCGATTTAAAGCAAACCTCTTATCCCCAGGTTTGGTCAGCCGTCCAACCCTTCGGTTACCCTGACCCACTGACACGTGGACGTGCGCGCAGACTGAATTCGCGAAAATTTTGCAATTTAGGGAATTCCCATGAGTGGTAAGTGGCACTGGCGACCCTCTCGCGTTTTGACGGGCCCGTGCCCACATGTTGCGTAATGGGAGATTGCAACTGTCTAAAGTAAAGAGCTGCGTTTGTAGACTTTGTTGGTATCTTGCATTTTTCATTTCACTAGAACCTGTTTCGTTTAGCATCTGCTGATATTACTAGGAAACACGTTTGACATAATCTTGACTGAATATGAAAAATAAAGGTAAAGCAGGTAATTGGGAAATTTGCACCAAAAAGCTGGGCAAAAGTTCATTTTAAACTTAATAGCAAACTTTGAACAAAATTCGTTGTTGAAAAGGCTGACAGCTATGACATCGTATTATGGTCCCTAATACTTGAAACCACACTCTACACAAGCCCCACAGCCAGTTGCCATTAAGCCGATTTGTATACTTTCCATGTTATTTTTCACACAAAAGAAAGTTTTAGTATGTGTCAGGCCTTGCCAAGCAACAAAACGTATTTCAACATGACATTCAGCTTTCCATGAAATAATTTACAGAGGAAAAAAGTCGAGCATACAGGCGCCAGTTTTACATGTAAATACAATGCTGAGTGCAATAAAAGGCCTACCTTTGGTCAACTTTACCACAATATACCTCAGTGTGCGATGGAGCGATATCAAATATTGGTTGCCATGCTATGATGCGTCGTAAGTTCACTTCTGTATCTGATGCTAATTTCATCGGGTTTTGGGAAACAACGTACATGTATAAAGATCTGCACATTTATTTATGACAGTGTTGCTTCTCAACTCAACAGCTTTTCTGAGGTGTAGTTCACCAAAAAACTAAGTTCTCATGGTCATTTTAAGACATCTTTTCTATGCCATGTGGTTGGGCATGGAGTGGAGTTGTAATCCATGTACATGTAGGCCTATATCCATTGAATTAGGTGGTTGTCTCCTCGTCTGGATGGTCACCAATATTTTGGCATGTCAGATGTAATTTTAGTTTGACTGCATCAATAGGTCTATAAGTGCTACTGACTGGCTACTGTCTCTGAAACTAATTAACATGCGCTGTAATATAATTGCAAGTGGGTGTATGACAAGCTTGTTTGCACTGCAAAACACTGACAAATCCTTACGTAACAAGTACACTGTACGTCTTTCGTCGCAATTAAAATCTGGTTTTGGTGCATTCGTCGTCATACACGTAGGTCTTGAATTGTATGCATACATTACTTCTGCCTTATCACTAACAACTGCAATGTTATGGTGTTTACGTGCTCGGAAATTTTAAAATATTTTTTGGTACTGTTTTAAATTTTATAATGCCTGTAATTAGATTATAAGTCTAATTAGATGACCGTCAATCAGTGTTTGTCCGCATGTTGTTTTGCGCACTGCACCCTTCTTAAAAACATGCAGTAGGCCTATCTGTTCTGAGAACAAGATGAAGCTAAAGGTGTTGCGAATCCTGCCAAAACGTCAGTATCAACGCAAAGTATCGAAAAACACGAATCGTTACACGAAATGTCTGATGAGAGGTAACTTTTTTCATACCATTTTGAAAAAATTTTCCTCAATTTCTTTTAAAACCGGTTTAAAATTGAAATAAAATACTGTACTTTGTCTCACTGTTGTCTCACGGTCGATAAATTATTCTTCAGGGTGCATGATTAAAATATCCCTACATTAACAAAATATCACTTCGACAAGCAATGACTTGTTTGTATGTGGACTTTTGGTTCACCCTGTATTTAAATCACAATCTTGCGAATGTTTACATTCTTATAAAACGTACAATGTACTGTATATAATTTCCCAAATACGTTTCGGGGATATGAAATAGCTTACTTACGGTAACTAATTTTGTTTACATTTTGAGGATGTGGTTCACTCACGTTTCCAAGTTATTTTTACTTTAGGTAATAATGTTTGTATTTTGATTAATTGTAATTTAATTGTTGTTGTTTTTGTTATTTCCTCACAAGTTATGATGCGAGGGTGGAAGTAAGGTACTTGATCATGTCTTCGTCTTGACATCAAATTCTAATTCATGGAAGTAAACAAGAAGTGTATGCGGTTCGAATTTAATTCATCGTCTCATATCGCAAACATGCTTCATAGTTTGCAACTAAAAATAACTCGGGTGCATCACTGAAAAGTGCGTTTATGGGGTCAATCAAAGAATGATAAACAGTATATTTGAAAATATTTTTCTTGAAATCACAATTTATTACGCCTGTTCTTTTATTATGCCTTTTTATGCAATTTATAATGCCTGTATTTCAAGCACTTCAGAGCCTCGTATGCAAAAATGTAGATAATAATAGAATGGAAATAAATGGATCGAAACGGTATTCAAATAATCTGGCAAAGTAATGCATGGCAACTTTGGTACGTTAATGCAGTATTAAATTCAAAGCCTTGGGAATATTCTAAACAATTTAGGGAAAATGGATGAATTCAATTGAGCATTTTTGCTCTTCGAAATTACATGTGCATTTATATAGTTCTTTGATCAAATAATTTGAAATTAATAATAATATGATTGATAGATAATGGTAGCATATTATATAATAGATAATAAAGGTAATTTTGCACATCAAACTTTCGTAGTGACAATTCGAATAACGTGAGTTTGGAGATATCACCATGAAAGTGGTAATTAACGTGTACAATATACAGTATACGATGCAATAATCTTAAACGTGCAAGCTAAAGTTCATAAACAGCTTTTTGAACCGTTTCTGAAAGTCCGAAAAAAAAATGGAGTGGGATGTGTCTAAATAAACGCTGCACACTGTTTGGCCAATTTAGGACGCCCTCTGTTGGGAAGGAGTAAATAATCTAATATGATGCATTAATTAAGGCGAAACGCTTTTCCTTTTCTTTACATAAGTTTTAAAATAGATTCCTAGAAATAGACACTGATTTATCGTTCAAGGATGACCGCTTTCCTAGGGTGCAAGAATGTATTCCTTAACTAAATCAGTTTATCGAAAACTAAAACCAAATCGGGGATTCACCTTGGTAAAAGCGATTGGGGAGGGGTTAATAAGCTACTTTTAGCAAATGAAAGTAAAATGGAGAGCAAATGGATTACCAATCATCGCATTAATTCGTGAAATCGAATTTAATTTACCCGCACTGTCACATGCCACTATTAGGGCGGCCATGATGTAATTCGCAGACTATCGGATCAATGTTTGAGCAATTGGGTCCATAAAAGAGCAAGCTGGTTTCCTCCTCTATTCTAATTTGTTTAAATCTCGATGACGGCGCCTTGATGAGCGTTAACTTTTAATTGTTAATATGTTAACCTTATATTGTCATGCACCAGGGGCTATGGCGAAATTTATTTCCTTCAAACTTTTGTGCACCTACGTGAATTTAGCAATCGGTTTGAAGTTTTCTGCTGAACGTGACGTCACGGGCGGCATTGAAACTAATTGCATTGAACGGGAATCCCAACGTACTTTATTTGTTTGTTTGAGTAGTTTTATGCCTCGTAGTCCCTGCCGAGTTATGCAAGCATTTTAAACAACAGCATTACTTCAATTTAACAGCATTTGCACTAATTTAAAGAGTAAAATTCAAGCGCTGCTTGGGAGCCTTTTTAAATTTTCAAACATACATTATTTTGATTAGGGGTTTGAAATTCTGGCTTTTGCGCTTTACCTGTCTAGGTAGTTTCAATTTTAGCCTATATAATTTGGTCGTCTTCATTTCTTAACCGATGTGGGATCCCTATTCTGTGGGAATCCTCTATTCTTATTTATTTTTGACAGTACCGTATAGATGTCATTATGACAACTGTATTTCCAAAACTAAATTATAATAGTTATCTAAATAAAAACAATTCATCTGGAAACATTTTCGTATCTAAGCTTAGATATAATTACATATGAATGCTCAGTTGTAAATCCATTATGCCCCAGTGGTAGCCTTGGTGCTGAGAGAAACGTTTGAAAATATTTATTTGACGCAGGTACTGAGGTTAATACTGTTTTTACAATACGAACGCAGGAAAACTAGGTTTTTTAAATATAGTATTTCGTTTGTTTTTTTGAACAGCATTAATTTTGTTGACATGCTTTTCACCACCACAAAACAAGTTCTATATCGTTTTTACTGCTTAATGAGCTGCTTGGTTAATGTTAATTAGCGTGCTGTGTGTTTTCCAGTCACCAAATGTAACCTTAACCTGTGACAAGTGCAAAAAAAAATGTTTTGGAAAATTTCTCGAGCGTTTTTAGCGCAACTGAGTATCCAAATTAACGCGTTGGCATGACGTTATTGCTCCGAGCCTGGGCATGTTTTTCATGTTAACGAATTTCATATTTAGGATGGACTATTCCTAGAACAGGTGCTTTTTCGGCCAAGATTTCTAGCAATATACATAAACTGATGTATTTAAGTATTTCCAGAACGATGAGTTATTGTGCAATTTGTGTTAATATGCTTGTACCGTACATCTCACGAAACGAACGTGGTACATACGTTTCCTATTGCACAATTCGTTCACTTAGTGATCTTTGCTGTTTTCGTAATTAAACGTCAATGGTGCACAACGTTTAAACTTATATTTGTTGGAACGAAATCAAAGTAGTGCTAAGAAAACATTTTACGAAACTATTTCAGTTTTACCTCTCCCGAAACGTTGAATTCCAGGCACTTACCACGTTATGATTTGACACCCTTCACTCACTGTAGCCATTTATGGGAATTTTTTTAAGAAGTTGTGCAAAATTCATTGGCTGGACATTTCGTTATTAGTTTCCTCATTTGATTCCCTGAATCAAATTCTCAATTTTGATTTGCGATCGATGTGTGTGAAAAAAAATCATTCGCATTATTTGTTTGTATGTGTTAACTTCTGAAACCCGTCAAGCTCTCGTGCGTCATACTACCTTTGCTAACCAATCAATCCTGCTTAACCGGTTGATTGTCATGTGCTAGTTTTTCAGGTGGGAATTGTTTGACGTCCATGTTTTTGTTTTTTTTGTTTACTTTTTCTTATATGATGCTGTTCATTTTGTCGTGGTTGCCTCGATGTGAACAAACCTTGAAAGGAAGCGACGCAAATAGCTACTGGCGAGTTTAATTAGAGGAAGACTTTTAGCAAAATTATCTCCATCAGATATTTTGCTATCCAAAAATTGTGCTCTTCCCAACCTAACTCGTTTAACTCATACGAGAATAGTAAAATATTAATTCCTATTTGTTTTATAGTTTCCTTGTAGTTGTATTTTATTGAACATACAATGGAGAGAGTCATACAGTTCATTTTTTGTTCTTATGAAATTAAAATGTTTCATACTGTGTACTTACACTGCATTAAACGATATTGCTTGCTTTTACGAGAGGCAGTGAGAAATTATGAACTAAATGAACGCGTATATCGGAGGTATTTTAACTTTTATTGGGAAATATATCTTGGAAATTGGTCGAAAACTACATGCAGTAAAAAGGCATCAGCAACCAAGTTATAGGCAAGATGGCAAACGTGATTTGGTATTCATGTATCAAATATTTGGTGCAATTTGTCGTAAAACAAGTATCGGTTTATTGCCTAGAGAATGAATTGCTCGGCCAAGATCAGATTTTGCAAATTGCATGCAAAACGAATTGTCCACAGGGAGAAAACATTGATAAATTATGTAACAGTTATGTAACAGAGCGGGATATAATTACCAAAATATGCGTGTACATGTTACAATAACGTTCCCCTAGATGGCACTCAAATTGCTGTTATGCCGCTACTTATCCTTGCACATTAACGTATTTATCAGTTTGTCGAATGAAATAATGTCCTCAGTTTAGACGGCAAGGATGTGTTGAAGAATAATTGTAGTATTTACCAATGAAAGCACTTATCACTTTAAAACGCACTTAAAAATTCTTTACCCAGCATGATCAAATTCATGTGATTGTGTTTTTCTTAAATTAAAGTGATTCTGTCTTCCAAGTTTTATTTTGGTCATGACGCCATATTGCCGAGCGAATAATGCAGGTACCATTGAATTGGCAAATGCGTAGATCTGGTTTCTGATTTATAACTGACATTGTAATAATTTTCCACCGTTCCTATGACAACTGAGCGACCACTTGAGCGTCCAGTCACGTCGTGCCTGTTCGGGAGCACTCTCATTGAAAGTTCTAATTTCTTTGAAAAACGTGTCCTTGGCCCTCCTCTGGACGGGCTTGGCTGTTGCGCGTCCAAAATGCCGAAGCGGACGTCATGTTACATCGTACAAAAAATATAAATTATAGAGGATGGAAAATTATAGCAGTTGTGGTAAATTGAATTGAAAACGTCTTTCTTCGTCCGCACATTCTTTTGTTCAGTCACGTGCAACTCCTGAATCATGTTGGAAAACGAAAGTTGATGTTACAATGGAAGGTGAAAGTGGAGACAACGTCTTCTTCAGTGCAATTTAATTCTCAATCAAAGTGAATTAATTGCACTCTGCGACTTATTGCATTTTATGCAGCAAGCAGGCATCCAATTGTAAATCGGAATAACTCGTTTTGTAGACTATTTTTGCAAACTATTATTTCTTTTCAGTATGCCTACTTTGACTAAAATTCTTCATTAATTTCTCTGACGAAAAGCCTTAAAGCAGCACAAAAAAGTTTTTGCAGGGAATCGGAATAAACATTCATTGTGATATCAGTGTATATCAGTATATTAGTGATATGAATAAAGCGTACTGACTTCAGTAGTCTAAAAAACCACTACATGTCACTATAAATATACATGTAATGATAGCCTATCACTAATGTTATCATAGTGATATCACTAAGCAATCTGGTATCAGTAGTCCAAAAATACCACTGTCACCATAAATAGTGATATCACTATTGTTATCATGATGATATCAGTATATAATCTCATAATATTCTATTCACCAGGGCTGAGATCAAAGAGTAGCAATGGTAATGTTTTGTATAATTTGTTTGAACGTTTTTTGTACTTTTTATGCTTTTAGTATGAGCTACATGTATAGGTTCATTTTAGCATTTTAGGCAATTCTCCTACGAAATTCAAGAGGCATTTGAGTACATTTAGGTGCATATGAAAGTGTGTGAAAGTGTTCACAAAACGACAGATTTCGACATGTAATTTGATGGGAAAAGAATTCAGATGGTGTTCGCCAGTTGTGACATCACTCATTCGGTAACTTTGCTTACTCATGAGCATGTGGTGTCATCTGACCGGCAACGAATATTACCAACGTTACATAATTTCACGTTTGCAACGCAAAGTTATGCGCCGAAATTTCAAAATATCCAGACCTAGCCGTTGAATGCAGATAAAACATGTTGCAAAATCGTGTCCGGCTAATGAGACTGGCGACCAAGTGGTTTCGAATGCAACGATTCCGGTAGGCCGATTCATAATTCAGAAAATAAATCAAACCGTTCTTGAACTCAATTTTTTCTTTGGTTTCTTTCGGCGAAAAAAACCAGCCGTTTGTAACTGATTGAATAATTTTTCAATTTGATAATAAACGATAATGATAGGGCTAATCAACGTCCCCTCACGGACACTCGTTTGCCGAAATCGAATTGTCGATTAACGATTTACATATATATCCGATGTCCAAGGTGTATGTCATAAATCTGAGGCATAAGTGACACGTGTATTAATCAGCGTTTTAATTATCAAATTTCGCGCAACGCTCTTGCCACATCGCGACGGTCAGTTTCTTAATTGTTGGGCGAGGGGTTTTGGCTAATTTAGGCACGTAACAGCGAAACAATTTGTCCTAAATCAATCAATCACGGTAAGAGTTTGGCGGTGTTTTTCCAGATAACGCTGGTTTAATTTCAAACTTGATATCGAAAAGTGATTTCCGGTCTAATTACGCACCAGGATCACCTGTGTGGGCCGTGGCCAGCCACTGCCAGCAAAGGTTGACTCCAGGTTGTCCTGGGCCAGTATATATTAGAAAACAAGCAAAATTAAGCTTGTTATTCAGGTTGATCTTTTAATGGCAGATATGGGTAGCTAGTTACAGTTAAACTCGAATTTACTTATTTCCTAAACATCCACACACAACGAAATCCATAAAACGGGGTTTTAACAGCTGTCTTAGACATGTCAGGAGTTTCTAAATGTTTTTACCGTGTTGTATAAATTTGAAACTGCATTGTATGCGTTATAGGGATTGTTTCTCATAAATGGATCAATGGACGTTTTAAATCACTTTGATTCAGGTTCTCAATACGTGAATTTCAATTTTTGGTTACGCCTCTGTTGCATTGAATGTTATTATTTACAACATTTATTTTTACTCAGTAGAGTGATTTGATGAGCTCAATGCTTTGTGATTTTTTGGTATATTTAAATGTATTCTTTAAAATTATGCGAAAAATCATTTCAAAATGTGTGTGATGTGAACAGACGCTTTGAATGCTACGCACAGTTAGGTATTGCTTAAAGATAAAATTTCAAAATGAAATTCTTCTTAAGCAACTGGTCATAAGCGGAACTAATTCCTCTCTTTTCGGGAAATAAGTTGTAAATATGCTGGAATGTAATAAGAGATCCTCACGTGAAAATTTGCAACATTTCAAAAAGAAATGTGAGAAGATTGTACACTGTAGGTGTTTTTCAGAAATTGTAAATGCATTGCTAGAGGAAAAAATCTTTAGAGCTACTATTTCATACAGACACAATTAAAATTAACAAAATCGAGAAATTCAAGATGGCGGCCTATTTAGCATTGCAGGAATTTTATTTACGACTTAGAAACTGCTATATCGTTAACATGTACTCTCGGCAGGTTGAAGCGAATAGGTGTTTTTATTGGAAATTTTTTAACGACCCCAAGTACATAGGCCACATGCAGGTTGAGAAGAGGAAAGTAGGAGACAGTAAGATTCGGAGTAGAGAAGGGAAGAAGCACTGTCGTGGCCGATTTTCAGACTGACCGTCTTCGCATTTCAATTTGCCTGAAAGCTACTTCTGAATTGAGGGCGAAAACGGTAGTGGAAATTCACTGTCTGGCTAGGCCAACTGTTTTCAAGATAAGCGCTACTTGAAATTCTGTCTTCGTGGAAATGTTAGGGGCAGACGGTTGACATCGGCAAAGGACAGTGTTTTAGAGCAGCCCACAGCGCATTCTCTAGTCAGGCAGCAGTCGGGCTAACTGGGTTGGTTGTCAGCTCATCAGTCACTGTCTGCGAAATTTCCAAAGTGATATTGTCGATATACACTTGCGAGCAAAGTAACTGGCCCACCTAATGATAGTGAATGAAATTTTGTTCAGCAAATTGATATCTAATTTAAAATCGAAGTATGTTGTTTGTAAACAATTTATTGCACCGGTAAAAAAATCTAAAAACAACAGTAAAATGTGCACTTTTGTGGGACATCTGCATGCCTTGACCCCTGTCACTATAAACGTTTCTGCAGAGAATATTATGTTCTGAGATAAAAGAGTTGAAATGATGATGTTTAGCTTAATTTGTAGTACCTTTTTACATTTTCTAATTCATTTAGGTGAGCTAGTTGTTGTTGTTTTTTTCTCGCATATATACATGTATATCCATGGTTTTAATTCATACACGTATTTACAAATACAGTTGTATGGTCATATACTTGTACGTATCTCTATGTTCATACCTGTAATAAAAGTCATCAAATATGTATTAGTCAAATTACATATTCTGGGACATGTGGCCAATATGCAGTCGTTATATGGTTTTATTTGAAGTTGCCTTGTATGACGATTTCAATAAAAAAAAGACATGGCCTTATATTATGAGGGCTTATACATGACCAGTTATGGCATATATAACCCAATATGCCCAAATATCCACATTTTCCACTCGGAATGTCTGATGCTCTGTCATATGCTGTTCTCGTGGAAGACGCAGATGTTGACAACGCCCGAAGACGGACAGCCTTCTTTCTTAATCGTGGCACGTACGGTGTATCGGTCGCAGTTTCGCAGACACTGGCTGTGACGTCCAATGGTCACTTTCCTTGTTGGACTGGTTGTTGGGTAGGGCCCCGTTTCGCCAGAAGCGCATTTGCGCTTGGGTTTACGACTGGTCGAATGACGGCATCCAGGCTGTTTTTTCTGTGCTTTTTCGACGAGGTATCGGCGCGGCCAATAGGAGGCCAGCGGACAGGTTTCACTCAGATCTGATGCGGAGAAATCGCAATCGGGAAAGAAGAAAAAAGAGCGTCTGACTATTCTCAGTCGGCAGCATTTTTTAACCTCCTCCAGTCTTTCTTCTTGGTTCTGGAAACGAACGCGTCAGTCGCTGTTTTTGTTTTTTTCTTTCTTTCGCTCTTCTGCTCTGCTGCTGCTGCGCTCTTCAATTTATAATTGACGACGCACTTCGATTCCAGCGCAGTTATCAAGCAGCGTCTCTGCCGTGCGCTTCGTCTCCTCCTGGCTTATACTTTTCGGCCTTTAGTGTTTTCCACCTGCGCTACCAGTCCTTGGCTTTCTCCTTTATCCAATTCCACCCGCTGCTCTCATGGCAATTTGGTAAGTCGAATTTGTTTTTCTCTGCTCAGGGAATTGGAAACTTCGGAGAAAGCGACTGTCACTGTCCTGCTGGATTTATGGAATTTAAGATTTTTTTGGAATTTGTTTGTGGATTCCAAATATCGAACTTGTTTGTCCTTTCTGTGATTAGCGTAATCGGCGTTTCGGCTTTCTGGGATATTGGGAATTAGTCTGGCGTTTTCGCCCTTGTTTGTTGCCGGGACCCTGCTTGGGGTCGGCCGCTGTCATTTATTCGAAAGTGCTGAATATTACGAATTTTAATACTTTTTGAAAATGATTTGAAATATCGAATGTATCTCCTCTGCGGTTGGCATAATCAGCATTTCAGATAATTTCGTCTTAGTGGAATATTGGGTATTGATGTGATAGATCAGCGGTTTTCGAACTTGCTCGGGGTCAGCCACTGTCATTTATTCGAAAGTGCTGAATATACCGAATTGAAGACTTCTTGAAAATTGGTCTTGTCGATTTCAAATATCGAATTTGTCATCTCTGCGGTTAACGCAATCGGCATTTAAAATAATTTCAGCTTTTTCAAATATGGTCAAGGGCTAGTACTTTTTTCCCCCCAGAGAACCCCTTAATACTCTTGGAAAATGTATGAGAAAAAGTGTTTCTTTAGGTTTGGTTTTTGTAGGTTATAGCTATCGGAATGAATTTCTGGGACGAGATATCAGTGCTATAATATAATTATTATGCGTTTAAGGCCAGTGAAGCAAAATTTCTTTTTTAACCTAGTCTCCGTTAAAGTCCGTAGCGCTAACGCCAGTTAAGAAGCTGGTCAGTCCTCGTTGTCCTCATTTGGCAGCCTGCTGGTGCTAACCGTACTTTACAGTTACTTAAGTTACTCTGGTGTATTTGGCTTTATGGATTATCCAAGCGTCAGACTTCTGAAGAAAATACAGGCACGTTTCAAGTTCCAGTTGACGCAAACCGGGAATTATTCCGTTTTTAATCGTCAATTACCCCAATCCGAGTTTAGCTAATGCCGTCTGTAAGAATGTTTCGTTGGGCGATGGTTTAATCGCATCATTGCCTTTGCAAAATGTAGTGCAAATGTAACGTTATAAAATTTCATTGCTGTTCTAAAAAAAGAATGAATCATAAGACGCCGGGCTATGTATTGAAGCTGGCGGAATTGAGGTCAGTATGGGACGGTTAACTGGCGAAGTTAACAGACGCTAATGAGCGGAAACATAGGCCATGTTTTGTTTGCCAATGCAAATTTCAGGAAGCAACGAAGCACGGTCGTGTGCGGGATGGGTTACTCGATTAGACTCACAGATAGATTATCTTCCTTTTTTGATACCGGCTAGACTAAGGTAATATTCTCATCCATCCTGACTTTTCGAAAGGTTTCTAGTGGGTGAATGTTCTCGTATATACATATTGCATGGACTGATCATAGCTTGTTACACTTCTACATCCGAATGTTGACCCATTGACCAACTGACCAGTCAGTCGCAATCGGCGGAGAGCGTTGGACGCGTAGCTGCTGAAGAAATGGTCGGTTTTCATGGGTCCTGATGTAGGAGGCAAATTACGACCTGAACCTGGACGTGAATTAGATCGGATGAATTCCGCAATCACTCAAATGCGCTTTTAACGAGTTGTGTATCGAAACTGTTTGTAAATGGTCTTCAGAGAAATGCATTTGGTGGGATGCATTTCAGTAGGTAAATGCCTTAATTTGATATACACGTGTGATAAACTACTTAGCTGGCAATTTACTTAGGGGTGCATGTACCACTATATACAGTACTCTTCAAAATCTAAAACTTTATAGCGTTTAATTTGTGATAAAAACTGTCACAAATGCTTGGATCACCAAATTTATGTAGCGATGTGTTATTTTTATGGTTTATTTAGAAATGTATACATACTACAGTACTTATAGTAGGTTGAATTTCTGACATAAACTTTAAAAGAACGCTTGGTTCACCAAATGTGTTTGGTGATGTATTATTTTGCATGTTTTGATGTTTTATTTAGACACAGTAGTCGTCAAAATCTAAAACGTTTTAAGGTTGTTTTTGGACAAAATTGTCAGAAAATCTTGGATCGCCAAATAAGTATACTGATGTTTTATTTTAGGTGTGCATGTAGTAGGAATTAATTTGAAAAAAGTGTTTATGGTAATCGAGGTCTTTGGCAAAAATAAGATTAATTTAACTATATACGTTGAATGAAATTCGGTCGTTCATTTCGCTTTTTTATCATAGTTTTGCTCACACGTACCCTGTGAAATATTATGTAAAAGGGTGATTTCCCAGCGGGCTTCAACCAAAAGTACGTCTATTGTTTCTGATGTAAAATAGCTTCAGACCTATTTGCATTTTTTCCCCTTTTTCGGTACATTCAGAGTACAAAGACCCGTTAAAAAGTGGTTCGCGTTATTATTTATTTATTTTTCTATTAAATTGGAGAAGTGAAATTGTGTCAGTGAGGATTTTTTTTCCCAATGCGTTTTTATGAACGAGATCTACTTGTGCTAGAATGGATGTTCTCGTATGTAAAGCGGGTGAATAGGATGATGTTCTTTTCAGTTTTGTTCAACTATTTCCGCCTTTTTATACTTGTTAGTTTGACCTAATGTCCGTAAGGCCTCGCTTTACCGTTTCGTAGATAATTGCAAGAAAAAAAACCCTGCATGAGAATAAAGGCTGCGTAGTTTTCTTGAAAATGATCTGGTTATATGGCAGCATTGTTCTTTGTCGTAGCAATGAACGACTGAAAATCGTCGGATAGCAGTGTTCCTTGGTGTCCGCAAGTCATTACATTTCTCGGCCGTTCAAGGAAGAGCTATGGAGTGAAATTTAGGTCGTTAGTCTTTTAAAAAGTCATTAACTTAGCATTAGCTTTGTTGGTTTTGTCTATAACTAAATCAATGGACGTTGAAGAAAAAAAAAGAAAAGTTTTTTTTTATAAAAAAATTCAATGTTTAATTTACAATAACTCTGTTGTAAGTCATCATCGCCCAATATACGTTCTTCAGAATCATATCATTTGCTTTTTTAGCATGACGTCATTGGCCTTTCACTGAAGAGTCATATGGTTTGGAATTTAGGTCGTTGACCTTTGAAAAGTCATTAACTTTCCATTTAGGTTTATTTGCTTTATGACTGTAGTTAAATCAATGGAAATTGAAAAGCATAAAATTTTAGAAAAGAACTTACAAGAAATGTCATCGTACATTAAACATAAAAATGTGTTTCTAACACATGTTTGAAAACCTCTTAAATCAAGAACGTATTCTTAAGACGCTAACTTTGTTTGACATGCAGTCAAAAACTGTAACATGCAAGTAACATTAAAAACACTTCGGTCCTTGAAAAGTCATTATCGCCCTTCAGCGTCCAATATAGAAAGTTTTTTTTTTAGAATCAAACAATTCACCTTTAGTATGACTTTGTCTGAAAATTGATTAGTGGATCACTCATTAGCTTGCTTTCCGGTAGTGTCACCAGCCCCAAAACACTTTCAGTACTTTGCCAATCTATGCTGTAAATAAACATTTGGCAGCCATGGTGGACATCTCGACAATGACAGAATCGCTCATGCCGAACAACTCAATTAATACTAGCATTTTATTGAGAGTTATTTTTCTGTTAATTTGCGAATATGGATTTTAAGACTCGAACCGCGACCCACATTTTTCCGTTTTCTATGCTTTGTAGTATTTTCTTTTTTCTTTTTCTTTGTTGTCGTTTCGCACGGTGTGAACGAGCAGTCCACGGGTTGTTGTTTCGTGTCAGTGACGCTATTTATTGGAATCTTAAGTGGCTGTTCAAACACTATTTTGTTAAATACCGGATGGATACTCGAATTGGTAGAGGGCGCCCACATCGCACCACTCAAGATGTAGGCTAAAAGCTTGTAGAACAACTGTTGAAACTTGCTCACATGACGCAATTGCAACATTTGTTTACCCATGCAAATATTTTTTTCTGGTTTTTTCCCCGACCTATTGTTTATTTTATTATTTAAATTAATGGCGAAGGGATTATACCGTTGTTCGGTCGTCGTTTCTCAACGTTCATACATAATGTCGTTTTAAGAGGGTCATGCGGACTAAGTATTGAAATTCATGTATTTTAACGTTGCATTTTCATTTTGGACCACTGTGGCTAAAGCGCTTTCTATGACCTGTGGAAGCAATAGCTCTCCTGCGCTTGTACTACTACTTAATTTCATTCGAGGGTGAAATATGGTAAATATTTATCTTGGGTGGGACTTCTGACCTAGATAGTTTTAATTTAACAATTTAAAAAAAACATGCGGTTTTAAATGTTTTATTGTTCGAATTTTATCTCAGAATCCATTACTCGTACAACACCGTGTTTTGCATGGTTTGTAGATCTCATACATGCATGATGGAATATATTTATAAAAAAAACAGCTGATGTTCTAACATTAGCTCTCTGAACAACAACAACTCTGAAAATCCCCAAACCTGCAATTAACGTTCAAAGTGCTAAAAAAGATAGTTTAAAAGCAATCCAGTGCTGCAGTTGAGAAGTGTTTCACCATGCGCAAATAGTTAAATATTATCTAAAGTTTTTTTTTAAAAAGTGCATTTGTGTACATGTAATGTGAAGTCAGTAAACTAATCAATGTGCTTGCAGCTTATAATACTTTCCAACTCAATGCATTTAAACAATTTCAAATAATAGGTTTTAATTTACTGCAAAACAGTTTCAGAAATCGAAATGCATCAGTAAATGATGACGGTTGAATTTGTTGAACAAAATATGGTATGCTTTATTGTAATCATGGCAATATTTTACAAATTTTAGTCGTTTTATGTACATAAACAATATAGTGCGAACCAATTCATTGAAAGCAGCCATAATTCTACCGTATCCGAAATTGCAGACACAAGAAGTCCCATTTGTTACGCATTCGTTAGTTTGTTTGCTTTTTCACAACAAAAAAAGAAATAATTGCGGCATTGTTTCAATCCATCATACACTCGCGTAAAATGGTCAAGATTGCTTGAGCATAACATACTTAATATTGCATTCGAGCTGTAACCTCGGTGCAAACAATGGGTTTCGAAATATTGCATCGTTATAATTTCTCATAAAAAAACTTCAATTCATCTTGCAAAAAAGGAATAATAATGATGATGATAATAATAATAATAAAATAAAAAAAGCCTTCGTACGGAAATCGTTATGCTTTTCATGACGTACTTCTAAGAAATCAGTCAAATTCGCAGAACTGAATCGGTTCGTGGGGAGAACGGGAAACTCGCAAGAGGGAATTGCCCTTGTGACTCCAATGCAACATCTCGAGATAAGGAAACAATTCACGGCTCAAACATTCAACTTGAATTTCAACTGCATTTCTTTTAAGCAGCTCGGAATTCTGATCTGGCAGCGAGATCGTTTTCTAAACAGTTCGTTCACATTTCTTTTTCATTCGCAAAAAAAAGAGGAAAAAACAACACAGGTACATGTAGTTTAAAATCCATTAACAGACAAGGTTGGAGTCCTTCTGCTCTCATTTCCGATTCAATGAATTTCTCCGTTTTGTTTGCATGTAACAATTATTTTTATAACAATATATCTCCAGGTAATTGTTGCGTGCTTAGGGCGTTGATAGCGAACGGAGTATTTGGACGCGAATTTTCCAATTAAAACATTCTGTGGCAGATTTTTCCTCGAATCAAATTTCTCCTGAAAATTTGGGATGCGTGCCGAATTCGCGAATTTCTGTTCGGGTTTAATTTCGGTCAGTGAGGGATTCGGTTTGGTGGGTCGCTAATTAACGTTCGTCGTGATTTGGTAGCCAGCTTAGGGGATTTCACTTGTTTGTGGAAACATGCTGGATTCATTGCACGCGGATGGTAAGGGAGGAAATGTTTTAGCATCCATTTACATATTAACTAAAAGCTGGTCTTGTGGTTATTTCCGTATTCATTTCTTGCATTTTGTTTCACTTTGAATTTTCTCTTCAAAAATACGGATTTTGGTTCTGACTTCCGTTCAAAATTTCAAACAGAGCTTTGACTTGCTATTTTTAAAGATTTGTAGTATAGATTCATAATATTCCCAATAGCAAAAAATTAATGCTAATTAATTGGGTTTCTTGGTTTAAATTTGTGCAAAGCGCTGGAACTAATTGTATTACAATTGTAGAATTCCCAATCCATTCAAAAATTGTGATTACTATAGGCCTATATTTGAAAAAATCGACGTTTTGTGATGTGCATTTGAGAAAGACATTTGAGCACAAAGTATTGTTCTAAAATCATATTGTAACCAAGTTTTAGCATTTCCACCTTCGATTTGATATTTCGTTTTAAAAGTCTAAATTGGATAAGTTTTCCGTCGATTAAAAGCAATACGCTATTTTTTTGCCTGTACATTTGCGGTTTCGAGGTGCTGATCGAATTCTTAATGTCTCTGTTTGTGGTCCCAAAGGCAATTCTGCATGAAGGTGCAGTTTTCCTCCAATTGGCTCGTAGCGTACGCTTTTCGAAGTATGAACTCTTGCCTGGCAATTTTTCACAACTTATCCTGACCTCCAATAATTCGTCTGGGATTGGCACACGTGAACGGTTTCGCGAAGTCACACCAGCACCGTCTCCGTGTGCGAACATATCGGTTATGCATTTATTCCGAAAAGTTCAAGCGAATTATTAGCGGATGTCATTTGTGGTAGCACCTCGCTAGTGCTTCTTATCGAACCCGCCAACTGGCCCTCGATGCGGAGTTATTGACGGATTTCTTGAAAATTCGCCTATATTTTGGGCGCGATGGGTGCCACTGCCACTATTCTCCAGATTACAGGTAGGATTTATGTAGATCCGATATGCATGATCATCCAGATTGTAAACAAAATGGCGTCCATATTTCTGGAAAAATATTTGGGCGGCTTTCAGATTTTTTAAAATTTGAAGTCACTTGACTGGATTTGTGACGTCTCGAGGCATTCAAACAGCTTCCAGATCTGAATTTACGCACGAAAGGGATACTTCTTCCTTTATGATGTTTTGCAAAGCAACAGAACGACGAATTGAAATTCTTATTTAAACATTGTGCAGAAACCTGCTGTCTTAAATGGATCTGTTCTACAGTTGATTGTGCAAGTCCTTCTTAGATAATTTGGTTTTTAAACACTGCAATTTCCAAGATTTATGTTAATGGTATGCGTACATCCTGTTGGAATTGGCTTAAAATCTACATTAACACATTCGATTATACGTGCTGTTTTCGCATCTAGATGATTCAGGCAGAAATACCAAGGAATTGCCGAATTTTAATCATTGCTTCCGTCTCGATTTCAGGCGATTCTGAAACGTATTCTATGGACCAGATGAGCCATTCTCCATCCAACAGAAAGTTTCACACCTTAGAAAGCTCCCAGTCGAAGAAGTTGCGCCAGAACGGTTTATTGCATCACTCGATCAGCTTGGACGAAGGCAAGAACATGAAGACCGGATCGCAGAACGGAATAAACGGAGTGCTGCTTCGCCCCCTGGACCTGGACGGCGAACCCGTGCTGGTCAACAGCAGTGCCATCAACCAAAATAATAATTTGCAGAACAATATTGTGAGCGTGGTGCAGCAGACACCCCTGCCGCCCACCCCGCCGGTCAAGATCAGGCCTGGACAGCCTTTGGCCGTTGAAATCAGGAATGTGTTCAAAAGCTACGGCCCGAGGAATACCAGGGTCCACGTGCTCAAGGGCCTCAACCTCACCGTGCCGCAGGGTGCCATGTAAGTAACAACTGACTTAGTTTTTCTGTAGTGTCAGGGTGGAAGGCGCTCTTGTAAGGGTTTTTATTCTACCCAAAATGATGCCCACTATGCAAAAAGTACACATTTTTGCTTCAACTACTTATTATAATTGCTAAGTTTATTTTCCCCTCTGTAGCATTAGTCGTCTGCTAGGGTCTCCGTTTATATTGCATTATATAATATAATGTAATTTATAATGTAAAATGTCCCGTTTATTTATTAAAACTAATAAATTTTAAAAGGCGTTATGCAACCCGCTATGCAAGGCTGCATTGTAAGGAAGACCCCTTTCGTAGGTTGCCTAACGGTTTTTTCAATGTTTTTTTTTATAAATAAATGGGACATTTAGAAATTGTAAAACATGACATAGATCCTATAGTGAACGACTCGGCCTAAATCGGCGATTAAAATCGTTTGATGGGTTAGAAAACTGAGGTGACTGACCGATTGATGAGCTAAGCTTTCAATTGTATTTATGTCGGTCTTAGGGTAACCGAATCAGTTAGGGAAAATTCTGCTAATGGTGTTTTAATTGCAATAATTGTACTAATAACGGAGCAAAACGTCATAATTGCGTAATTATCGTTTTGAGCCTGAAAATTCCGCTGAAAAAGGCGTACACCTGACAGTTGCAATTGGACATTTTTTTTGTTTAATGAATTGAGGAATTGAACAAATGTTAACGCTTGCATTGCTCCATGACGTTTTTTTATTTTTGGCATTAGTTTGCTTTCCTTATTACGACTTGTTCCCTAATGGCAACTAAATATAGAGCCACTCTATAATTGCCACATGTAAGTGCCACCTGTTTGACGCTGCGGCCTGTGCTCTTCCAGCGGATTTGTTAAGCGGGTTATGAGGTTAAAGATAGGATGCGATGCTGCATAAATATTACAATTGGGGCACAGTTTTGCCACTGGCATTGATCAAGTTTGCCCAGACGGCTGTTTAATTGAAGTTCATTGGAAATTTATCAAAATTTCAAAGTCATTCTTATCTTGCAAAACTCTGCTGCTTGTGTTTGACACACTTAGTTTTGGAAAAATGGGGGCATATTAACGGCAAGTGCCGCAAGGTGTTCGTTTTCTGCACGCAGAAATCTTAAGAATGGGTCTGCTGTTAGTGAAAATTTTGTAATTTTTTGGAAATTCACTGTGGCCATTTTGTGTGTAAAAAACCTGACTTAAATGCCAATTACTGTAGTCTTGAAACAAGTGATGAAACCAGAAAAAATACAATCTAATTTTAAGCTTCGATCCTAAATTTAAATACAAAAACGTTATTAATTTAATGCATGTAATTTTTTATCAACCGCTCAAGCGATGTTATGCTTTCATTTTTTAACACTTTTTAAAGAGTTTTTCTTATAATTAAGTCTCTAAATTTCGTTTTCTAATGAGAATTTTTAAAGACTGCAACCCGAATTTGTGGGGGATCCACTGCACCCAAGATTTCACTAGCTTCAAGTACCTGTAGCTTGATATGCTCTTTATTCACCCTAGTTAAAGGTTATGTAAGCAGGTTTAGGTCCTGAATTTGACTGTTTAACCAGCTTTTGTGCCAACATTGACATAGTTTCTATACGTGAATTCGGATCTTTGACATACTTAATCCTTTATAATAGATTCGGCATTAATACAATTTCTGCCTGTCTCTTGTTCTTGCCTTAATATCACTCGGAATCATATCTCCGCTGAAGATGAATTTGATTGCGCATTTTACGCAATTTTTTGTGGTTTCAAATTGAAACTTTCCCAATTATTTGAGGACCTAGTTTTTCAGGGGGGAAAAACCTGCACGCGCCACAAATCTAGGTCGTGCGGGGATAAAAAAAAAGTAGATGGCATTGACCCTGTACATCACCTCCCCTTCCCTTGTCTTGTATTTTAAGACTGAATGCAGTGCTAATTTCAGTGTTGCAGGTACTGAGAAATTCTCATCACGCAAAAAAATGCTCTCCCACTAATGATCTCGAACAAATGGCCTTTAGAATGATGAGTAATGGGCTGTTAAGCTAAAATTACATTGGCTGTAATCAAAATTTTGCGAACAACAACGTTTTACACCTGCTTTTGGGGTCGTGAGAAAGTAGCATTTTAATAATTGCATTAACAATTTATTTGTTCTTTTTCGATTTTCAATCCTTCAAGCATGAAATGTTCATAAAACTTGTAATATCCGAATCACGACGCAAATTAACATCGAAATGTTTGAAGTGATTTAAATTTGAAATTTATTTGTTGTTGTTGTTGGCTTAGGAGTTAAATTTCTTCATTCTCACTGTACATTTCCAAAATACTAAAAAATTTCCCCATAAATGTTTTACCGTATATTTACAAAATGTTATAGTTCACTTAATTACAATTATTTAAAAACATAAAGGTGGGAAACACCCTGCTCTGGTTTTTCAGGCAATTTCGGCTTCTTAATCAATACATTTTAAGAAAAAAAAATTGTACGGGAATTCATTCTAACTTTCATGATTTGTGATGTCTGGTTTCAAATATCAAATTCATCAAATATATGCCAAAATCATTAATTTATGATTATTTTTTCTATTACAATTTTCGGATACTAGCGTTCTCTTAATATTCAGTGGTTATAAGCAAACTTCTATACGAATAAATATAGGCAAGTTATCCTTTATTTGTTACAAAAAATCCGTTTATGGCTTTCGATTGATTAATATTCATGAGCGTTTCCATTTTGAACATTTAAAAAGATGTTGACATATTCTAAAAATGCAAACGAAGCTGCCTTTAATTAAAACACTGGTGATGAAACCTGACTGCCTTGCCTGTTTTTACATCAGTAGCTGATTATAAAGGGTTAGGAGAGCTGAAATTGTCCATTTTGGCCTAGTATAAAATGTTTGCTTCTTATTTGCCAAACGTTTGGCTGCACCTTAGCATTTTTTCTCTGATTAAATTCATTTAGTTATGGCAGGCTCCTCACGCTACTTGTTTCAAGGATGTTGTTGGTGTGTTGACAATTCACCACAAAAAGCAGTTATTTCGTTATTAATTATTAATTGTCCACAATCTTTGAATTCTTGAAGCTAATACATGCAACGAATGCTTTATTTAATAAAATCATTAATTTGGGATTTAATAGATATGGACTTTTGGGACCCAGTGGTTGTGGTAAAACCACGCTGCTCAAGTGCATCGTGGGTAGGCTGAACATCAAGAATGGCTTCGTCAAGGTATTTGGGCACTTTCCCGGTAACGCAGGAAGTGGAATTCCTGGCCCTTCAGTCGGATACATGCCACAGGTGAGTGTCGCTGAACATAGTTCTCTCCGGAAGCTGATTTTTATCATTGTTTCATTATTTTTTCAACTTTAGTGGGTATTTTATCAAAAATTTTGAAAGATCGTTTTGTAAAAATTCATGGTTTTCCAGGATATTGCTTTATTCAACGAATTCACCATCCATGAGACGTTGGAATACTTTGGTCGGATTTACAAGATGACCCGGCTGGATATCCAGCGCCGGATGTTCTTTCTACTGGAATTTCTCCATCTGCCCAAAGGAAATCGATTCGTCAAGAACCTCAGGTAAGACACGCGGTCCGGAAGCCACAAGCGAAAGGTTTGTGGGCGATTTTGGTAGCTTATGTGCTGACTTCATTTTTTGATCCTCTGATCAGTGGTGGGCAGAAGCGTCGTGTTTCTTTCGCTGTTGCTCTCCTGAAGGAGCCGCCGCTTCTCATTCTTGATGAACCCACCGTCGGAGTGGATCCGCTTCTCCGTAAGAGGTGAGTATTTGGATGCGCATCCGAAATTTTTCTGAAACCTTACATGTATTCTTGAGATTGATTCACACATCCTGTTGTTTTGTAGCATTTGGGAGCATTTGGTGACTGTGGCTAATGGCGGCAATACAACGATCATCATCACAACGCATTATATCGAAGAAGCCAGACAGGCCCATTTGGTAATTCTGCGTAAATTTCATTCTTTCGTAAATGTACGTGAATGAGTTTGTAATCGTTGATCTTTACTTTCTTGGTAAACTCCAGGTGGGTCTCATGAGAAATGGACGCCTGTTAGCCGAAGATGCCCCAGACAACATGCTGCTCACTCATGGTCTAAACTCTTTGGAAGCAGTCTTCTTAAAACTGTGCATGGCGGAGACTGGTGGCGCTGAAGACGGTGGCAGCGAACAGCAAACGAATGTAGTGGTGAGTGATAACTATAGCAAAACGCACAAAGTATCACTTGTTCTTTAAGGTAAACGACATGTGAAGAGTGCCTGACCATAACGTCATAAGTGCCAAATCCACTAAAATACGTTTTTCAGCTTAATACATTATAGGACATTTTTTTATATAAAATATAGGTTGCTGCTACCAATAAACCAACTGGCGAGCTCCCCATTACTGCTTCTAACGGATCAATCTATCCGTTTAATTCTTCCATGGAAGTTCTAGTCACTGACCAGAAGGCACCTAAGCGCCGATGGTGCAATCTCACGATGACTGTTAGTGCCAACAATGTGTGGGCTTTGGTTATCAAGAATATGCTCAAATTGTGGAGGAATCTAGGGTCAGTGGATGACAGCAGTTGCTTCATTCTTAGTTTCTCCTAATTTTATCAGCTCGTACTAATCTTACTTCAAAAATTGCAGCTATTTGGGTTTCCAGTTTCTGTTGCCATCGATTCAGATCATTCTCTTTTGTTTGGCCATTGGCCGCGATCCGAAAGACCTTCCTATGGCCGTGGTCAACATGGAAGGCGTGCACAACGACAGCTTGAATTTCGGCCAATTGTTCTTGGACATTCTGAACAACGATGTGATTAAAAAGGTGAGTGCAGATTTGTTTTGCTGTTATCTGCTATTGGAGTGGCAGACAAAATCTGAAATAAAGAGGCAGTGCATGAAAAAAAAACTCCGGAAATGTTTTTTCTTCTTCAAGATGAACATTTTGCTTTAATATTCCCCCATTTTTGCTACTCTCAGGTTCCGTACGTGAGCACGGAAGCGGGACTGGATGCGATAAGAGTTGGAGAAGCTTGGGGTGTTCTACAGATACCGGAGAATTTTTCGCAGAGTTTGATATCCAGGTGAGTGGGAACTCAGGTTTGTTAGCTGGCTGATCTCTTGACTCCTTTCTAATATTTTGCATTTTGACCACATCAGGGTTTACCAAGGGCCGGCAGCTACGGATGAGGTCATCGATGGCAGCATCTTGAAAATATTCTTGGATTCCACAAGTTGGTTCACGTTTCTCATGCTTTAAACTTTTGTTCGAGGCAATTAGCAAGTGATAACTAATTCCAAAAATGTCTTTTTAGATCAACAAATAGCTTACGCTATTCGGGAACAGGTTCTAAAGGCCTTCCAAGAATTCTCCATCGCTCAGATGAACGCCACTGGCAGCAATCCTAAGTTGGGCCAGATTCCGATACAGGCGAGCACACATAATAACATGAACCGCGTGGCGACATTAGGGCAAATTTAATGTGAAATTTCTCGATCCGTTTGCATAGTTTGAAGACCCTATTTACGGAACTCGTGACCCCAACTTTACCGAATTCATGGCTCCTGGAATCATTCTCAGGTATGCTATCAGAAATGTACACTTGCAACTGTCCCAGCAGTAACTTTGAGGCATTTAGCATTTATATTCATTGATTTTCTCTTTCTGTTGCTAGCGTTTCCTATTTCATGGCTGTGGGTCTTACTGCTCTTACGTTTGTGTTGGAGCGCAAGGAAGGACTCCTGGACCGCACGTGGGTGGCCGGAGTGAACGTTCTGGAACTGATGATCGGGCACTTCTTTACCCAATTCTTCGTCATGGTCGTCCAGATCGCCCTCTCGCTAGTCTTCATGATAATCGCGTTCCAGGTACCGTGCGAGGGCCCTCCGATCTGGGTTATCCTGCTGACCCTTTCGCAGGGCATGTGCGGCATGGCTTACGGACTGCTCATCTCTTCGTTCTGCGATGAGGAGAATTCGGCCATCATGTTCGCCTTGGGATCGTTTTATCCCAGTTTATTGCTTAGTGGTAAGTTTTTAGCTATGAGGTATCTACATATGCAAAGTCAAGTGTCATCACTCACTCATCAACGTAGAACCCAAACCAATAATGCTAGACTCTTGAAATTGTCGAAAGACCCCTCTAAGGGAGTTAAATGGAGGATTAAATGTATATTTATCATTTTTCATTGTCAAAATTTTCATTTCATCAACACCAACAATATCTCTATTCCCTTTGAAATAATTTCTTTGATCTGCGTTGTAAGTTGAGGGCAACCCACGAGTAAATTGTGACCAGCAATTTTTATTCGGATTGCTTACTAATGAATTCTCCTGATATGTTTTCCTTCAGGTATCATATGGCCCATCGAGAGCATGCCCAACTACTTGCGCTACGTCAGCTACGTTGTGCCACAGACGTACGCGACGGAGGCATTGCGAGCGCTCCTGTCGCGAGGCTGGGACATCACGTACATGGTGGTGTGGCGCGGCTTTCTCAGCACCATGGGCTGGTTCATCATCTTCTTCATTCTGTCGGCTCTCATCTTCAGGCTGAGGCGATGAGAAACACAGCTTCCCCACGTGCGTTTGGTTTTTTCGGCGTGTTACGTGAGCTCCCCATGGCCTCGGCCCCTTCCCGCGTTTAATTTAACAGCAGATTAACAATGCGCTACGGTGCCCTTTGCCGAACGCCCTTGTTTTTAGTAACTTATTGTTGCCCAGTCGACTCATAGCTGCAGGAAGCCTCTATCATCTTGCTTTTTTTTACGTTTTTAGCTGAGGTGGGCTAACGTACCAACGGTTAGCAACCTGAACGTGGTTAGTCGCGTTTTCTGCTGGTCGGAAAACTTTACCCCTCTTGAATGCCATTGAAAATGAGCATTGCCGCGAACAGAGGAACCTCCGACCAGCTGTTTGCTTCTGCGCTTCGGGTGCTTGGACATGCCGGAGCTGTAGAGCAGAAGCATAAGAGTGGATTTTATGGTTGACTGCCTTCAAGGTCTACGCTTGTTGGGGTCCAGGCCAGACGCAAGACCGGTGATGTTATACGAGCGTCGTGCTCGTAATCCAGTTGTGAATGGTATTCATTTATTGTAGGGTACTGAGTTGAATTGAATTGAATGACGAAAAGAATGCTACGACTTTTGACGTGAAGCTGAACTGAGACTCGCTGAAACGGAACTGAGATTGGTAATTGAATTGGCTTTGGCTTATTGCGTGATAAATTCAGATATACGTTCATGTCAGTATTTTTGTAAAATATCAGATTGTTTTGAACGTTTCTGGTTCTGGCAGAGATTTCGGTTCATGAAAGTGGATGATGGCGCCTCAGATCAGCATCACCTAAATACTGTCTTGCGCCAGTGCTCAGAAAGATTTTGGCTGAGATAGGCCAGCATCGTAGACAGTAAATGCTTCCATAGCATTTTTATCACAAAATCATACTTGAATTTTTTGCAAAATTTGAAGCTCAAAATGTGAATTGCAACTACTTACAGTTATCAGTTGCTTTAAAAATGTTTGCACCTGGAACGAATTTTACCTTATGTTTACTAAGGTATTTTTCTTTCATGTGTTATTTTTCTATTTTTTTAAGACTTCTACTGACCTTACAATTTAAACAAACATGGATCTTCCTTTGCGTTAAACTTTTTTTTAAAAAAAATTAAAATTTTAAAAAATAGACAAGAATTCAAAAAGAAAAAATGTTTTTGAATTCGCGCGACTTTTTTGTTTCACGTTGTAACATTATTTCAGTATCGCAAATTGTTTTATTTTCCCAAATGTTTATTTTTGACCAAAAATGTTTGTTTTAAAGCCGTTAATTCCCGTTGGGCAAAATGCATCGTATAAGATGCTGGGATCTTAATGTTTAACCCATTACCGGTACCATTTTGCGGAAGTATTTCGTACCCCATTGTGCATAATTTTTACAAATATTGCATTAAGGAATTTTAATGCGTCCATTGTGTTCTAAAACTGAATTAATTGTGAACATCTCTCTAAAAGAGAAACATGTGCAAACCATTTTCTTACATTCTTCAAATGGGTGTAAAAATCTACAAGTTGTTTGCTCGGAACTTTTTTAAAAATCTATGTTTAGACAGTATTTAAATCAAAATTGTTTCTGGGCAGGAAAAACTCTGAAACCAATATTCACAGTAACACAGTAACAACCACTTTTCAGTGGTTTCTAAGACCGGTTATCGTAAGTAATAATATTGCAAAGTCATAGTTTTTCATTGGCCATAAATATTTTCCTATGACATTCAAATGGAAAATGTTTACATTTTTGAAGGTTTTTTGTTTTCTTGGAAAATGTCTTCAAAGACCAAATGTTTTTTTATCCCATTTTTAAGTTTTATGGAGTTCCTGAGAACTTATTTTTGTGCAATTTTTAACATTCATTTTTATTTATTATGATTTTCAGATACATGATTCATTATATTACTTTTAATTCTAACCATTTTTGACTACTCAAGATCACACAGTGACCATTGATGTGGCATAGCCTCATAGGGCAATGATGCACGCGTTTGACCCTGGCAATAATTTGCATTGGAAATGCACGATTTTCGTATTTGACGAATCTCGTTGCTGTTTAGTATTATAATTATTTGTAAGATTATTAACATTTTTGTAATATAGGGGGTATGTTAGTTTTTTTAAGTATGATTAGCCCATCCTTCAAATTCGTTTAAAGATACTTGATCAGAATTTCAATTTACTGTTGTGATCAAAAATGAAACATTTGATGCAGTTCATTGTGTTAAATTTACAATCAGTATGTATGACATATACGTTTTCATATGGGTTTTTTAATATTTGTTATTTGGATGCAACATTTTTCCTGGTGCCAATGTTGTACATTTATTGTGAAGCCATGCGATTAGCAATTGATCAGCATTATTGCAGGAAATTAACCATTTTAAACTTAAGTGGGTTGTTTTTCCTTTGTACTTGTTGATATATTTAATTATAACAAATTATATTTAATAAAAGTTCCATTCTGAATCTTGCCTTAATTTCATTGATTTTGAAGTTTTTAGTTTTTAGAACTTATTTTAGCTTATAGTTTAGACAGGCCTGTGAATAATAGGGGATATCATGGAGGCTACTCCTCTCCACCAAATTGTTCTAAAATGTTATACTTTTGTAAATATTTTTTCAAAATATTTCTCCTAGGTAATTCCCTTCGTTAGATATACTGGGTTTGTAACAAAAAACCTCCTGTGAAAATCTGGCAAAAATTCATCCATTTAAATTGGACGTTTTCGAAAAGTCTTCTATCGTGTATTCTTTAATTTGTATGACCCGTCATTGGTCATTTAATAGTTTTTCTAAAAAAAACATACACATTTTGGTAATAAATATGCAGTTATAATTTATTGAGTAGTCTTTTTAATGGAATGGGCACTATTAAAAAATTGGAGCACTATAATAATACTGTTCGAGCACTATTTCGATAAGTTCAGATCGGCTATCCGCAATACACTGTTGTCATGCAGGG
>JAQIXS010001230.1:0-32326 GCA_034700785.1 Rossiulus vilnensis | reverse complement strand
GACCAGTCAACCATATTTTCATGATCACCATCGTCACTGCCAACCTGAATTTCTGTTTGGAAAATAATTCCAACGTCTAATGGCAAGTAAGAAACCAGACCAATAGTATGGATACGAACGGACTGTATTGGAACGTAAGGTTCCACAAGCTCGGTGGTTTCAACTAAAATCCCCTCCACTAAATTAACATATCCAGGCAAAGCATCTTTTTCAAAAAAGGGGTCATTCACAGCCGGATGAGGAGGGGTTCCAGGAAAGTGGACGTCCAGATAATCAATTAGAATTTCGAGTTTTCATATGGAGATAACTAACAGAAAAGTGGGGAAATGACATAAAAAACTGAAAACAAAACTGCTGACATTCTGGTTAAGTGTTTGCATCTACATTGCTATTGTTGCAGTTTAATATATGGCTGACTTGAATGGTTAAAAGTCTGCACCGGTCAATCCGAGGTTCTTGGAAAACTAAAGCAAGTCTGAAGAACAATGGGGAGGAGACTTTACACAACTTGCACGAAAACCTAGATCTGATAGGGAGTGTAGGAGCCATCGATACGGCTCTCAATGGGTTCGGGCAACGCTGATAGAAATTGGTATTCAGCTCGCAGCCCGTGTAATATACAGCCGAGGTTTCTCAAATAAGGCCATAAATAGCTTAGCGCGGAAAAAAGGCGCCATTTCCATAACTCGTTGCTGCATTTGCGTGCATTATTCACGTCGCTTTGAATAATGCACGATATTTCTCATTGGATTAGCGTGGGTAAATAGGAGCTCAGACGCTTTCGCCAGCCCAGAGGTCTGGGGCCCCATCGATGTGCCAAGCGCTTGGTAAACCAATTGTGAATTTATGGTGTTGGCAAACCGACGCAAAGTGAACTCTGAAATCCGAAACGCAAACGTGATAGAAATCCAGCTCCTCCCGCCTCAAATTGTTTCAGACAAGTTGAGCTGGCACTGACAGTGCGCCCCATTTGCAACGAATGCCCTCGCAGATTGTACCTGGCAGCGAGAGATTTCAGCGCGGGTTAATTAACGAACGAGTAATTAATTTTTTTTACGACAACATTTAGGGAACCTGGAACAGCCCCTCGGGTGTCAGGAACAATCTGCGTTCCCTTCCAGTCGCGCGACGTAGCTCCTCGCAGCCCAGTGGAAGAGCCGTGTCTGGCTTCAGTGACTTCTGGGACTCAGGGCACAGAATCACCCAAGGTCATCAAGGGCCCCCCCGAGAATGAAGGCAGCTTTTAGAGGAAGCATTTCAGTTAAAGATGAAATCGTCGTACTAAGATGCAAATGGCCTGAGTCCATTTTCGCCAAACATGGTATTTTTGCTTCAATGACAGAGGACAACAGATATGTCCTTATCTTTTTACAAGTCTGTAATAACTGCTTGAATAAAGGGCATCGATTTTTTGACCTACAGTGTATAATATGGAGTTACAACTCAATTAAAGTGATCATTATATAATAATTAATTAATAATAATGTGATCTGGAAACAATACATGCATTATACTGTTACATCTACGGCCGAAGATTTTATTTTCATTTGCTCGTGATCAAGAACGTTTTTTTGGCTTTCCTGTAAAATTTTTATTTTGTGAATTAGGCCATTTGCATCTTAGAGCGATGAATTGTTTCATTTCAATCTGGAAAACTGTTCTATTGAATTTCATTCGTCGTGTTTGTGGCATTACCCAGCAGATAAAACGCCGCCCACCATAACCCAAGAATCAAGAATTTGGTTTTGCTAAAGACTAGACATTGTATTAACGACTTGGATTTTCTTGCAACACAGTATACAAACCATGAGAACAGAATCTTTGGTAAAAGTTTTACATTTCCATTGATTTCTTTTGAAAAAAAAAACTACTAAGCATGTGCCAGAATTTTATAATAAGACAATTTGTATTCTCAGCTAGCTTATTTGTAATGATTTTGGCAAAAACGAGCGTTTTACAAGCCAAGCACATACATGCATATTGGTTGAAGCTGATCTTGTCTATTCAAAAGATCTTGTCATAAAACAAGTATTTCCTACCCGAAAATATATCGCCTAACAATTGCAAACGTTTATGGTAAAAACTGGTGCTGAACCTAAATGAAAGAATACGCCAATTTCATAAACTGTACGCCTTGAATGCAGATGCGTATCACCTTTTGCCCATTTGGAATTAAGCTGGCATTAATTCCAGCTTACAATTACATCACATCACATCACCGGTGCAATTCCATAGAATTGATTGGATGCAGCTTCACTTATATTTGCTGACAAATGCAAAAGTAAAACGTACAAAATGACATTTCGGGAGCACCGGATAATTTTCCAACCCATACGTCCGCATGCATTTATTAAAATCGATTTGGCTTGAAACAGAAAAATCCATAAGAACAGCGGTGAGCTTCGGCAGCAATTTCTGCCTAGTCAGCGTTGGGGAGTTTCTACGGCGGTTTCCCAAAACGCAAAAGCGTTGAATTATTATTCCTCGCTATTTGGAATATACATCACCTTATTACTGCCTCAGGTTTCAATTACGGCTGCTGATAGCTTGAAAGAGGACCCTGGGGGTCACATATGGATATCCAAGCGAAGACCGGTGAATTCTGCGGCTTTCACCCGGGGCTCTACCACCGCCTACTCATGATAGAAATTATTGGCGTTTCGTCAGTAACTCCAAATACTAATTCATGGCTGCAATTCAAGCAGACAGCATTCATAGCGCCATCTATAAACTTATCTATGGCTAACCTGTCTGTGTTGCAAGCCTGCAAGGCTTTTTGCATTACTACTGATGCTAAATAGGCTTCTTTGAGATCATCGCCTACAGTATGTTTATACATGTAATAAATAGATGGTACATGGTGTTAAAACTTCCTCGAGTTGAAGAATCCAAGAAGTCTACCAAACGTGATCTGCCCCAGCATCATCAGCGTTATTTCTACAGTTTAAACGCTCGAGAAAATACGTTTCAATGGCAAAAACCTGCAAGGGAAACACATCCAAACTTGTGTGAGCCAGTTTTCTGGTTACAGTTTGTAGGTTAATCATCCGTGGTCTGTCTTCGTATTTCAGATTCACTCAGCATAGCAGGGTACTAACAGCATTGCTGACCCTGCAGATAACTTCCCAAACTCGCGAGTTAAATTGGAAACTTCTCAAAAATGCATGATCAGTTCAACAAGCATGTCCAGCTCCAGCAATGTATCAATGCTGGAGCTGCCCCTGCTCAACTTATGACTTGCATAAAAGCATAGTATTACACAATCATCCATCATGCGAAAACGCAATCAACCATAGTACCTTTTTGGAAAGCTCAGGTCCATTTTCCATGGCATACATGATGGCCTCTGATATTTTCGTATTCAGGCTGCTGGTCACATCTTCCAAAATGGAGCCTGCCTTCATGCTGGCAGTTAGCTTGTCCAGAGCTGCCAGATACTCGTTCCAAGGTTGATCCATTTCGGCCATGTTGGAAAGGCAGCCTCTCACCACGTTCATGCAGTAGCCGTTGCAGGACTTTTCGCTGACCAAGCCCTGGCACAGAGGACAGTACAGAAGTTTCATGAGCGACCTCTGGCACTCCACCGCCACGTCCAGATGGTCGGTGCTGTTGATCACCTCCAAGCCCAGGTGGAGCGCGTGCAAGAAGGTGCGGGCCGCCAGAAAGCTTTTGGACACCGAGGTCGAAATCCTGGTGGGGATGTCGCCGAAAGGCTTGATCTCAGCTTGCGTCTCCTGAAGACACTCTTTGTAGTCTTCGTTAAAGTCATTAAGCTTTGGATTGATGCTGTGGTAGTAGACCAGTGGGAAGAGCCCGTCAAAAAAGTCCATCACGGTGCTCTCCAGGTCCACCTCCTTGCCGTGCAAGAAATCTCCCAAGCCGCCATACAACTTCTGAATGAGTTCTTCAGCCTGGCCAGCCATGCGCTTGTAAACTTCGGAGAATAGCACGTTTGTGTTGTTTTCAGAGATGCGAACCATGCCCATAAAATTATCTGCAAAAGCAAAACGAATGAAATTAGCAAAAATGCTCACTAATCATGTCAATTCTCACATTTCTTGATCAAACTAAAGAATTCATGCTCAGTGTGCGAGTCCTAATTTACAAGGTAACATTAACGAGCATTCATCATTATATACAAATAACAAATCCCGTACAACAAGGTGAACTGAGACACAGTGGAGTATTTGTATCAAAATACTGGTGAAAAGTCATATTTTAACCTTTATAGAAACCTACAAAAATTGATTTCGCTATAAAGGCTGATAGCTATGTTAACAAATACACCGAACTGTTGAAATCACCCTCTACATTTTCGGTGCAAATGCTCCACTGTGCGAGACAAATTTTTGAACCAAAAATGGAAACTTATCGAAAACCAGCCATTTGCAAACTGTGCATAAATATCGCTCGCAAATGTTTAGCTTTACTATAAACACAGTGGCCTTTTATAGCGCTTCGCAAACGTTGGCAAGCGAAGTGATACATTTTGGAACGCGCACCAACCAATGCCAAGAAATCAATTTCCGGCCTCATTTCATCGATTTACGGATTTGCAGGTGCCTCGATGCATTAAATTCAATCGATGTAAACATTTACAAGTCATTTGCTTTACGCGCCCCTCGATGAATAGGGATGAACAATTTACTGAGATCCGCCTCATTTTTGGGCTATTCAATGCGGCTCAGTTTTGAATTTATGTGCGCGTGGTTATGGAGCGCATAATCCAGCGTGACGTTAATTTTTACACAGAGTGCAACCGAATGCAAAGAGTTCAGTTTCATACATAAACTCGAGGCAGAATCCTCAGCACAATCTCTAGCAATTAAAATAAGGGAAAAAAATCGATCATCAAATGGGCCGGCAATTTCCACTTAAAAGAGGTCTTCTGCACTTGGTTTGGTCTACCGATTTGAAAATGGCAGGATTAACAGCGCGATCCACCCATCAGCATTCTTGGAGGGTGCAAGGAACTCTGGTGGAAAATCTACCTGGATTAATGGCTTCGTTCATTACCCGACATAGGCGCAACTCCCAAGATGATCGTGTTTTTGCTCGGCCATCTTGGGAGCAATGCAAACAGGAATTCATCCTCTCAAAACGTTATTACCACCGATGTTCCTTCTTGCAAAAGCGAGCCTCACCTCGGCACTTTGATTGCCGAAAAGCTTAGAGCTCAGAAAGTTGCAATCAAAAATTTTACAGCTTTCGCCAGACGGCAAAGTGGCTGGCTGGCAGCGAGCTAGAATTGCTAAAATCCGAAGAACCCCTTCCAGAACATTTTTGCCCGGCCTTATAAAGGTGGAAGTATGTCGACAAATTGATAATTGCCTCGCCAAATGGCCGTTTCGTGCCGGTTTTTTTTTTTTTTCGGGGATTCCGCGAACTCTTGCAGCTTCCAATAACCCTTCCTGTAGAATGCTGGCCACTATCATCCAAGATGGGCAAGTGCATCTCGACCCCCTATAAGCCTACTCTGTAAGCGAGCGGCGTACATGGGCGGCATACCAGCCATGTCCACTTCAGGGTGCGATCTCTTAGATCCACGGATAACTGCACAACAAACCATGCTGATACTCCGTCCATTTTGGAAGTCACGTGATATATCCTCCTAATGAAATACATGAAATCTTCCTCGTTCTTTGCGGACTGCTCATAATCGACAACTAATACTGTTATGTCTCCTCTGAAGACAACATTAGGAACTTTTTATTTTCGTGAAAAACTAACTCGCCCACTCTTAAAAATAAACCAACTCCACTAAAACAAGGAGCGTGTTCAAAACAGGAAGCATTTATGCGACTAATTTGATGAAGAGTGGCCTAGTTGTAACTTTAAGCATTAAATATTGGTGCAAATGTCAGTGCATTTACTATGTAGTAACTATGTAGAACTGATAAGTTCATATAGAACAATGACAACACAAATATTCTATAGGTTTGCTTTTACAACCTCAAAAAAATACAATTATACAAACTAGAATCGCTTATGCAAAATTCACAACCCTTGAAAACCAAATGGTAGTTCTTAACTCAGTCAATAAAATATTTCAATTTTAGTAATGGATGCTTCGTAGCTCTGGAATTTCCTCTCTTAAATTAAGTGCATTCAGAAAGGAGGACGACTGGTTCTAATTATTTGCGTTTAGGTTATGTATCGTGTCCTTCTCTTCAAATAAACAACCGAACAAACCGACGTCAACGAGAGGGCTGCATGCTTTCAGATGCTTTTTTTCAGACTGCAGGCTATTTGCAGCAAGCAGCCCAATAAAATTAAGAAATTAAGTGCACCTATAAGTCGGCGATTTTATGCCTCGACTTTTTTACATCAATTATTTTTTATTGGTTTTATACTGTCCCGCCAAATGATCGCCACCAATTAGGGCTGATTGCCAATCATTGATGAACTTGGTTCTCTTCAAACTACTAACAACGATTTTTATTGAAGCCTCTTCCATGGTCTAGTTTATTTTTTAAACTATCTTGTAAACTGCGACCTGTTTGTCATGATGGCCTGAAAAACCTGAAATCGTTTATTACCGTGCTTAAAACTTCATCACGGCCTTGATTGGTTCAATGAAATGCATTTCTGCATCACCATCCCATACTGATAAGCTATTTAAAACAGCATCACATCGGTTTTATTGCTGAAAATAAAGAGGAAAAACGTGTAACGTGCTAATTGAATCCCCATCAACGACGGCATCGTGAACTTTTCTTTAACAGGTTGACCGTAGTTTTAATTCAAGCCATTTAGAAAGATTCGAAAAAAAAATATTAAAAAGAGTTATTGAATGTAGTGGTCATGCTTATGTCCAAAATGCACTGCCCTACTTTAATAAGCTAGCCTAACATTGAGGTTAAGATTTACGAACTGCATGTACATGTAATTAAATCGGGTGCTGAAAGTACAAACCAGATGGAAAGGAAAGATGTTTTCCATAAAATAAATCGCTTCAGAATAGAAAACTGGAAACATCGTAAAATCCACGAGAAAAAAGCTTGTGACGAAAACTGCGTTTGAAATATATTTTCGGCTTTGTAGGTTTTTTCTTCGATGTGAATTTCTGGTCGAAATTTACTGCATATCGTAGATGCACTGTCATCCTATGAATTCAGTATTATTTATGAGTCGGCCATCCTCCCGCAAGATTCAGCCTCATCGCCCATGCACCACCGCCCTTCCCTTTGAATAGAAAGGTAAATGGAACTCGCCCTTATTTCAAATTGTGATTAAAATCTAATACTGTGTATCCACCATTAAACAATAAAAGCGGGTTTCTCTACACGGTTACATAATATGAGGGGAGGTCAAGTAAACGGGTAGATAGGCGGAACATGAGTCCTCCTAAGGTCATTAGGTGGAAAAATATCAAAGGTCCCAAAAAATGCGTAATTTTCTGCAAGATTACAAAACATTTGCTCGAATAAAGAGGCTTCTTAAAGCGAAAGTGCCGGATGACACGGCTGGGCAACCATAATTAGACAGCATCACGAAGGTCTGGGAATGCTAGGAGGGGCAAAGGTTTCGCTAAGCAACACCAATTAATACTCATTATTGAGGCCAGCGCCAGTGTCACCATGGCCACTTGAGGACGAAGTGCGGACAACACAAAAAAACTAGAGTTAAAATTTCGCTGTCATTGATAAGAGACTGGTAGCTTTCAGTTTTACTTAGTGGTCCTCGATAGGATTGACAATCTGAAGTTAGCAGAAACGAGAAACCTCCGTCCCACACCCAACCAAGCCCCCCCAAATGGTGGGGCCTCACACTGACCACCGGTATTGCCAGTCATCTTCCCAAATCTTTTATATTCCGTAGTCCTTTTCGCTATTTACAGCATTCAGTGTGTCCCAAAAGTGACAGGGTACTCATATTAGTGGCATGATTGCTAGTTATTTTTAGACAAAAACATCTGAGTTTAATTTAACATAGATCCAAACATACAATTCATGACGAATAAGCAAAAAAGGAATCTCGGTATAACATCAGAAGCAAAATTCGATGAAAGTAGGGTAATAGCATTGCAGGAATTAACTCCTGATATCTTATTTCTCCTGAAATGACTCCTGAGACTATCAAAACGTGTTCTGTAAGGTAGCAGAACAATTCGTATTTTGTAAGGACACTGATGAGAGCACATCATGCCATTAGATCAATTTTTTTCTAATAACAAATTGACCATTCAGTCATCCTCTTTCCTGACCCAGACCAACGTAATATATATAGACTATATGTATACTGTCAGTAGTACTGATCGTTAATGGCTAGAATGCGTCACACTGTTTGCGTTCGAGATCAATATGAGGCACTCTGTAGTCTGTACTGCGACAATAGCGATTTGGCGACTTCCGATTACATGTAACTCTGAAGCAAGCCGTTGTTCCAAACGAACCCCCTAATTTTCGGCCAACGTTCTCGGTGCAGCACTCAAACGTCCAGAAAATTAATATAAACATAATTATCGGGGCTGCCCCGCTAATTTCCCCATTAAGTCTAAAAGAAGGCTGAGGGCGCTGCAGGCTACACCCTTTTCAACCAGACTAACCCTCAGTTGGTTTTTTTTTCACTTTTTTTTTGGTCGCATAATACCATATCGCGCACCGCACAACTCGTTCCCCGAAAAACGGCTGGCCTCCTGACCCCCCCGTGCAAAATGCGCTTATTACAATGCAGGGAGAGAGGTAGGAGGGGGTGCCCTGGCCCCCACCCCGTTTAAAAATGCATTATTGTGGGGTGGTTCGGTGCAGGTACCTCCGTTGTTCCGAGCGAGACGGCCGAAATTGATGGTCGGTGTAGGTGTTGAAATAATGGAGTAGGTGGGGTTAGAACCTGTTCCCACACCTCTTTATTAGCGTGTCCGGACATGCGCGCACAGCCGGGTTCACTAACCTGGCCCGGTGCATGCTCTAGGTGGGCCGCTTTTCCAAGTCACGATTCAATGTCAAATTCCTGGCGACGGACCCCGGGGCGGGAACCCACAGGCCCGCAGACCCGTCCCAGACCGCCGGAATGCGCGCTACCTCTGCCCTAGGCCAACGAGCACCGGCAGAGGGGAAGCCCGAATGGCCAACGTTTCAAGCGATGTTAAATTGGGTTTGGCTTCCAGTGATTCATTCCAAATTCGCGGAAATCGCACGGTGACCCTCCAGTAAATCTACTGCCAACACGCATCACTATTTAAATTAAGATACTCGTCAATATTACCCTACCCGTTCTACCCAGCCCTATCAGATTTACTGTCCATATCCAATAACACTTACTGATCGTGTGTGAATCGTCTGTATTACTGATGCAGTATCAGCCAGACCCTAAACGAACAGCATTTATTCCTGCACTACAAAGAAAAATGAGTAGCTGGCATGAGCGAAAAAGTGTCCTGTCAGTAGTCGGTCAATACGAACTGGACGACCTGCATCACCGACTTTGGATGACCTGATGCGATATTGTCGAAATGCGCTCGTCTAAATGCCATACCAAGCATATCGGGGATTAAAGGAGAGGCACTGCGACAGGTTCTTCAACCGATTTAAAGAGTATCAATAATCGGAAAAAGACGGCTCTATCAACATTTAATCTGCATTATGACAAGTTGATTGACCCCCATGCAAGAAATAATCCCGGAGTCCCAATCGTCTTTCGCTAATGAGGATTTTGGCCGTGAGAACCTTCCCTCTGGAGATTCCTGCTAAACCAGATGAAGCCGAGTTCAAAGGTGATGCCAGTTCAGTCCATCAATAAAACTGGCTACCTGGTGACGGCTTGGCGCAATGCTTGTTTGGTCAACCATCACTTGTTAAACAGACCTGGCAGGCCATTGTTTAAAATATATTGACATTTACTGCGACTAGCCTCCGTATTGTTAAACGGCGTTGATTCACATCCCATGCAAGTGCGGTGTTTCGACAGCAGTTCTCCCACAAATAAACTTCCTTGAATAGTTTAACTTCTCAAACATTCTTCTACTTCCAGAGCCAATTTAAAAATCCTTCGGCTTCGAAGGACATCGAATTCAACATTAGTTTCCCAATGCATAGCAGTTCACCAAAGAGACTTCATGCATATCATTTTCATCGAATGCATTCACAGAAGATAGTAAAAGATGGACTAAAATATTTAACAGTTCATTAATGTTTCATTAACGAGCATTTCTATTCATTTAGCGGATAAGAAAATGGTTTTTCTGCAACCTCATGGCCCGCACAAATTCGAGCTGCTTGGGCCTCCAAACATGGCTGTCGCTCAATTAATCGGCAATTGGGCCTTTGACTGCTTTTGAACGACAGCAATTCATTAAGATGTCATACCAATTAAACCCGTCAAACTTTAATAGTCAATAATTGGTGTGCGAACCAGCGGGTGTATGGCCGTGCAGCCAGAGGGATGCTTCAATTAGGCTAATTAGAATTCCGCAATTAGTAAATTGGACCTAATTTCTCCCAAGTTAAGAATTAAAACCAGTGGGGGGAAATTGTGATTAGTTAGAAAATGATAGTAGCTGAGGCCAGATGCATCGATGAACAGGACCTAAAAACTTCGCAAACTTAACACCATATGAAGGCTATTCAGTCTGACTTTAAAGGTTTTTCCTGGCGTCTAAGCGTTTTTGTGTGTTTATTTTTGCAAATCCTAAACAACTGTCAGAAAATTACTGTTTTTGGGTGGATATTTTGCAAGATGGGCCCGCATGGATACATCAATGCAAACATTCATACATAAATATGCCTGCGCGCAGTCCTCAACGAGAATTTGTAACTCGCATCCCTCATAACTGCGTCTACTTTTAGAAAAGAAAACGATGTTGTCGAAAATAGAACGCTCTGGTTATTCGAATCCTTCCTGTTTGGATTCCTTTCATGCACGGAAATGATACGTGTACCTCACGTAAGTTTAAAAAAATGATATTTTTAAATACAGCGTTTTAAAGATGATCGAATTTTTTTTTAGGTAAACGGGCCAAATTCTTGAAACGATTGCCAGAAGACCAATCAGTGAGTTCTGCAGGATTGTTGACGTTTCAATTCGAAAGCTTTTTTTTCTCATAGTTGGCAAATTTGCCAGAGGAACTTTCAAATATTATCTTCGAAAGCAGCTGAACAGTGTCACTTTTGTAGTATCATCCCATTTGGGTAAAAATCTTACCAGAAATTTACTTTTAAAATAAGGAAAATACCAAACATTTTACAAAAAATACATTCTTCCTCCGTAATTTTATTGCAGTTCTTCCATCAGTAACCTGCGCCTAGACATTTTTTCCTCTGTCATGAAATGATAATACAAGCATTTTAAACTCACGTTTAAAATTATACCTTTTGTCGCCACTGACAGAGCGGGATAAAACAGGCCATTCTTAAAATTATTGAATTAATATTACAGCCCGTATAAAAACTAACAACATCAGTTTTCAATAACAAAAAAAAATGAAACATCCCCACCCCTATTTTGAGATGTTGTTCATTGACATTGAAGCAAAGGGTTTAGATATCTTGAGCAGTAGAACAGCCCCATAAGCCATCACTGCAGTACAGGCTGAGCGTTTCACAAATTGCATTGGTTAGATTAGTCCATCGGGTGTCTCTGTTCACGTGAACAGATGACAACGATGGCATCGCGGGCAGCAATTTGCACAAATGAGATCATCACGCTAAGTAGCCTAAGATTAAAATGCGCTGGGTAAAAACCTGGGGCAACTTTGCGTCGCATGGGAATCTGATTTTTGCACTGACTTCCCATCCCGGACTTTCATTGTTATCGCAAGTGTCCGTGCGTTAGCCGCTCCAACCACCCGTGTCTGCCGTCTATTTTTAGACAAGTCCTCGCTTAAAATTCAGCCAATGAATATTAACGAGTGGCCATTTTTTTCTGTCTAACTCAGCTTTCGTTTCGGATCGGTTTTTTACACCATTTTTTTTAAGCCGTTCGGTTCGTGAAAACGAATTTGCATGCTCGGTGTGCGCCTGAAAGCCAGCATTGTGCGTTGGCGTGGGGGTGGCTTGCATTTCGTAAGCGTCCACCAGGGGCAGGGGCGAGTCCAGGACACGACGCCATCGTAACAAGTTGGCATGAAGGTCACACAATGTCATGGACCCAAACCGTCTGCCAGAGTGCCTCGTGGCGTTTCCTCATGAGCCCATGGCTGTAGACGCATAATCTTTCATAAATCACCTACTTGAGGCCATGCGTGTTCCAGGCGTTTGACACTCGGCCCCTGCGGTATAGTCGAGTTCTTAGAGAAGCAAAAAAAAAATGAAGTTTTTTTAATGACTGGGTCAATACGTTTGCAGTTCTTCGCGAATAATGCTGCCTCGAGTTTTTTCAGCACTGGCAGGGTTCCAGCTGCCAGTTAATTGCCGAGCATCGCACAATAGCACGCCCGCGTTCCAGAAGCCATTGTTTCCCCTTAAAAATTCACCAAAGAGCCATTTAGGGTGAAAGTGACTTTTTTATACCGCTTTTTAATGCTTTCATAAGGTCCGTTTATCGAAGTCGTGCAGCTGGCTAGTCCCAGCGCGGTTCGAACTTCATAATAAGCTCTTGACGAGGTCCTGGTCAGGTCGAGGTTACCACATTAATCTAGGCTCTTGGGCTACGTACAGTGTACTGTGCACACTGTTTTTAAGAACTGTAGCAAGATTCCCTGCTGCTCACGAAGCTCTTTAGTAAATGATGGCGAATTCCACTTCAGCAAGATGGCAGTACGCCTTTTTTTAGCCACCTACAATTAGACTGACATTTTAACTCCTGCGATCGTTGGTCAAGCTATAATGATGAATAGGATCGAGAGAATTCAAAATCCTACGTATTGCAGAAGGATCATTCAAAATCACACAGCTGCTCAAACGTATATTCAGATGACAGATAATCAGATAATAATGATGATAATAAGATATACCATTTCAATCAACTCATTTACAAGCGAATGTTTGGACAGTCTGGTAGGCAATGTCACTGCGTAGCCGAGCCTGTCAAGATATCCCAAGAGATCAATTTAAGCAAACTTCGACATGGGAAAACCCCTTTAGGGACATACATGTAGGCCTTAAAATGTCACGGGATGTGTGAGCAACCTGAGAAAGAGTTAAAGAGGCCCACAGCTGCCGAACGGAAAAACGCAAGAAGCTAAGTTTGCAAAAACAGTAAGTTGAGCAGCTTAGTAGCAACCAAGAATGCTGCGAGTTATTCGCAGAGCTACTAGGCTATATGCGATTTTCAGAATTGTCCTATGCGCATCCATCCATGCTGGATTGGCACTGACTCATTCTTGGTGGATCTTTGATGTCTGAATGAACACTTCCGACGACTAAACGCTCATTTGCTCAGACACATCAGAATAGCTGAGGCTGTCCAGATAAGACGTTCACAAAGAAGTTCCATCTTTGGACCTACCCGCTACACCCCCTCTAGTCCATCGATTCTACAGGCAATTAATTTGGGAAACAGTGACCAATACACGACGTTTATATGGAAAGGACAACGTCCATTTCCCACAATGCAAAAAGTACTCGTACATATTTGATACAAATACTAATAACTGCTAAATTTATCTTTCCCAATGTAGAATTAGCCGTCTACTAGTCTCAGCTTTGGTTCATAATTTTAAAATGTCCCGTATATTCATTAAAAATTTACGAAATATGAAAAAAAATGTTATGCAACCCGCAGTTTACAGTTACTATGCAGGGAAGCATCATATTCGGCGGTAGAATAACGATTTTTTTTCCTTCAAATTTCTTCATTTTTTTTTTTATAAATAACCGGGAGATTTTCAAATAATAACAGTGTAAGTCAAAGCTGAAAGCCTGGTAAACGACCAATTCTACAATGGGGGAAATAAATTTAGCAATTTTAATAAATATCTGAATCAAAAAAATGTAGGGGAAAGTGCATGGTAGGTATGATTTTGGCTCAGCTTCAGTTTGTGCCCCTGTAGTAATACTGACAAGTTGGACGTACAAAATTATTGACCACTACCACCCCTGATAGTCCTCCCCCCTCCCCAAAACAACCTCAGACGTCCTTCGTGGACTGTCCCGATTTTAACATTGTGCGTGGCCAATGCTTGAGAAACTGCCTGCAATAATTCTCAGCAACATCGGCTGGGCCAGTCGTTTACAGTAAGCGAATAACGGATTACTCCAACGGAACGGGAATCTGGGATGGAAGGTGACACCGCCCAAGAATGGGACGTCCCACAATGGAATAAGGGAGCCATGTGTTGATGGGAACGTTCACCCTTGGTCTGCTATAAATAAGGTTGTTGCCTTTCCACGTCATTTCATTCGAAAAGCCTACACAGAGTGCATCGTGTGTCCGCGAGATTGGCCACAAAATCCACCCACGGCCCTGTTCCTAGGCGAAAAACAACTCTGCAAAACGCTGACTTCATCAATTTGGTAATGAGTCAGGCAGACGGAGAATCAAGATTCATGTGCGAGTCTCCTTCGAAACTTAATAACCGTCTCATTTACCACTTGCGATGAGCTTTAGCCTTTACAGGTGGCGCCACCTGGCACTCCGGCAGACAAAGCCAGCTCAAGGAACCGTCTGGTTGTCCCTCGGATATCCATGACACCGGACCCTGGAAGGTGACCCAAATGTAAACAGCACGTGCATCATCCATCATGTAGCAGAGCCCATGAGTAGTTACACTGACGCAAAGGGCACGGAATCAATTCTGCTGTGGCGTGAAATTGGATATATCGACGAACAACAAGTTTCGGGAAAAAATAGAAAAAAAAAGTTGCTCATCCCAAATGGAAACATATGGTTTTCGAAAGCATGATTAATGTGCTCATTGTCTTTATGATCTTTTGCCAGACTGTCTGCTCTCTATTAACCCTGAAATTAACTTTCCCTAAGTAAAGACCCGAAAAGCGTCTCTCTAGCTAAATATTATAGCTGGTGTCATTGTCTGATCAGTTTATCAGCTAGCGCTATAGCTTTCATATGTGACAACGTTAATAGTCATACTTCAAAGAGCGATAAAATCTCTTGATTAAATGATCCAATTTTAATATCGTCTTGTTCATACGCGATCACAACTCGAGATGAAAGATGTCTAAATGCGATCAGATGCTGCGAGTCGAGTCATCAAGAGCATCCAATTAAAGAGCAGAAGCTGTATTTTCTCGCGAATAATCTTGGATATCTTTCTCAGAATCCATTCAATTGGTGTACAAGATGGTACAATACTCAGAAACCTTGAGTTCTTTTAAAAACTTATGAATTTAATCACTTTTTTTTTGCTGAACATGAATCTCGAATGAAACTGAAATCTATTTTAATTTACGAAATTAAAATTGCATTGTCAGGTTTAACTTCACTTTGGGCATCAAGCTGTGGGGAATAATAATTGGACCATAACTTAGGTTATCTCGCAATTCAAATTAACAATGAAAGCTTAGAATGAATGTAATTAAGGATTTAACGCATTCACCGTGCAATTTAAAATCGCTTTGAACCTTGAAGTTCCTGAGGTCAAGGTAGTGTTTCACACGAAATTCATTAGGCGCTCGAAAGCATTAACCGGAAGGCGTGGGATCCGTTCCCCAAACAATGAGCAGATTAATCACATGCCTGCAGTAACAGTTAAATTTGGGAGGAAATACGTAACGTTTCTTACTCCCATTACAAAGAATACCAGCACGTTCTGAAAATACTAATACGAAATCTTTTCATCGAGGTCGTTTTAATAGAAAACACCTGCTTTACAATTTTGAAAATTTCTGCTTATACAGGGTGTCCACGAGTCACTTTTTTTAAGCATATTTCTAGTAGCTTTGA
This sequence comes from Rossiulus vilnensis, assembly GCA_034700785.1. Taxonomy (NCBI): domain Eukaryota; kingdom Metazoa; phylum Arthropoda; class Diplopoda; order Julida; family Julidae; genus Rossiulus; species Rossiulus vilnensis. Next base: position 16,543 of record JAQIXS010001230.1, on the reverse strand, counting down.
AACTATTTATACACTTTTTTATTTCTTTTCACACTCATAGCTCAGTTATATGACGCATCAAAGGAGTTACATTCCAATTCAATGCCATGCAAAAACTTTTGTAATAACCGGGGTGAAGGCATGCAGTAGAAACTGATGAGGAATTTACTTGTTCAGCGTGTCAATGCACATGTACATTATTTGGTTTTTTGGTTGAAAACTATTAAGTAATCAAAGCCATATCTTTTGAAATTGCATCATATTTTTTTAGACTTACGCAATCAAGACTTCTGGGACACTATGTACGGCTAGGCCATCGAGCCGTAGAACATACACATGTACATGTATAATGGCTGTTTCAAACTTCGGTCTACCATAAGTAATGTCACCTGGTGGCTGAGAGTGGCGAGGATCACAATCGTCGCATCTCTCTCTTCGTTTACAGTGATCGTTACACGCACATGCGCCCCAGGCTGAAAGGATCATAAATGAAGAGATTCCCAGTGGCAGTTTCCCAACCAATCTTGGGATTCCGCGAGGCAGATGCTTGAAAGCGGAAGGTTCAAGAAAGCCCTATTAAAATTTATGCGCCGCTTTTATAGTCGTCTATGCCACCAGGGCCCCTTACCTGTTTCTGAACGCTCACCTAATGACCCACACAGGAGGAATTTACGCCCTGGAGACACCGGCTTCTGGGCGCGATGGGTCCCGCTTCCAAGGCTGAGCTTTCACGAACCAAAATAGGGCTGGAAATTTCGTTGTTAACTAGAGCTTCGTGTACCTAAGTGGATAAAACGCAGCGGTTTTCGGGACGTAAATGGCTACAACCAGCAATTGGAAATTCATCGTGAAGCGAGGGAAAATCAATCGGCGTTTGTTGCATCAATGGAATTTTTTGCAACTGTACGAGCACTGCATAAAACGTGAGCATGAGCTAATATGGAGATGGAATAACCCTTGTTAAACTTCAACGCATTTTCATTGCTCCGAAACCATACGTAATGTACACGTATATAAATGATATACAGTGCATTGCAAAGATGCCTGAGGCTGGAGTTAACCACCCATGTCCAGGGCTAGAGAGTGCAGATGAAAATGAGAAGCTGAGAACTTAAACTGTATCATTAACACGGAGAAAATAACACTTTAAATAATAACCAACTATTATTTCAAGGTAAATGCGATGTTCACAAAGCATCTTCAACGAGTCATAACTTAAACAATGCTGATTACTACTTTGGACACAAATCTGCTGCATTTATCACATCGCAATTTCACAAGATTCGCAAATAAATATACGCATGTAATGCATGTGACAATGCATATAAATAGATAATAGCTAGGTGATATAAAACCCACGGAATTAAAACGAGTTTAGCCATCATAATTGAACATGCATAAATATTCAGAGCAGTGAAAATCGTTCAAGAAGAAAATGATAACATTATCCTGAAATGTGATGAAAAGCCCTGAATGATCGTTTTACAATAATGCACTGTGTTATTAATTCCTAATAAATCAAAAAGAAACTGTCTCCAAAAATTATACGCCAATGAAAATACACGGTACAGCCAACAGATATAATCAAACTGATGTATTTTCTCATGTCATTTAAAATGTGAGTGTTTGAAGACGCCGTTTCTGGTGATGAAACAGGTAACTAATACAAGATTGAGTAAAACAAGGTGCCATATGCATTAAATCTCCTATAACACCTGGTAGGCAGCGCCATTATCTAATGTTCAATTCTGCTATATTCGCCCATGCGCATTAAGCAGCGAAGTTAATAATTATCCAAGTTTTTATAAACGGTTTCCTCCCCCCCCCCCCTCCCTAAATTTCCAACTTTCACACAGGCCGAAAAAAGTACCCTTTAAAACGCGCATTGCGTCCTTAGCTGCGAAAAACCTTTGCTCTCTAGCTATTATGATCCTTACAAGTTTTTCCCCTCTTTACACAAAGTGCAAGATGGCCGCCAGTTTTTTTGCTGCTCTGATGAAGAATCCAAGAATCGTTTCCTGTCGTCCAAACTGCGGCAAAAAAATTGGAAACCCAGGCTATGAATGAACAGGTGGTTTTGGAGACCCGGTGGCGTGCCCTAGGGGCAACGAGAGAAAAAAATGGGAACCCCTGAATGGCGAAGGAGCGAGAAGCAGCAGCTTTCTTCAAAAGCGTCATATAGTAGCTCAGAAGAAGCACACAAAGAGGATTTCCTTCCTCCGTGTCTATTCAACACATTTAAACATTGCATAAGCAACACTGTACCACTGGGCCAGGGACCAACCCTCCAATCCATTTTCATAACGGGAAATGAGAAGAACTAGAGCGTAGCATAAGGGCCAACCCCAAAACCAACATTGTTCCCCTGGTGGAAGACCCACTGCCAGAAAAACTGCTTCCCCCATTCAGGGCTAGTGTTTACCGACCTCAAGTCCTTGGCTGAAGAGTTCCAGCAACTACTTTCACTCGGGAATCATCGAGGAGTCAAAGGAGAATAAAAAATACCATTATCATTTAAAAAAAAACATTATGCATTATTCTACTGAGTAAGTTTCATTAGTTCTGGGCAGATGTACTCTTCGCTTGACAAACAATATTCAGAAACCTGGGTACTGAATCTCACAGTATGACACCTTTCGAAGAATCTTCCCATATGTGCACTATTCATGATGGATGTCAGGTATTGCTGTAACAACTCATGGAAGATTAAGAGCATGTCATTTAATTAATTTTGCGCTTATCTAACAAAGACAGGAAATATACAACGTTGGATAGTGAGGTATAAAAACAGGTGAGCCTCACGTTGAATTTGAATCATCAAGCATTGTTCTAGTCGTGTAAAGACAAGAGTTCATGCTAAATGTTATTTGTTAGATAAGAGCATTGTAGTTTGAACAAATACGTGGTGATATCTATAAGGCCGTATTTGTTCACTGCTCAAAATTTTTCAACAACAGCTCAACGCCATTAGCATAGTACCTCAATTTCGAGCGAAACTCGAATTTGTTTAGAAAACACGTTTGTGTAATTGCCATTTTAATGGAAATTACTCAACATCCATGCACAACAATGTCTCGACAAAAGTAACCAAATCGATAACAATTAGGACTAATATAATTACCGAGGCAGCTTGTTTGCTTAAGCGAGAAGATAATTAAATCTGTGCAGGATAATTACCCAGGAGGGAATACATTACATCGCAAATATATTGAGTGGATAATGAAATGTCACCACAATTTAGAAAGATTAAAAAAATGTCAAAAATTAGCCTGCATTCAATTATTTGAGAACACACAAGCTACCAAGAGAAACAAACATGCATGTACACTCTTTGGGGATGTATCATGTATGAAAATCATTTTTTAAAACGATTTCTGGCTCTTGTAACAAAAATGGTACCGACCACACAAAAAAAACCTCAAAATTAACAGTTACTACCTATTGTTTCAAATAGGTATTGCTACTTTTAAAAAACTCAAATCGCAAAAGATCTTGGAAGCGTTGATTTTTTTTTCATTTATAACTTTGAAAAATGGCGAAATTTCACATTACCGTTAGCTGTTTTCGACACACTTGACAAGAAAACAGTAAAAACGTTATCTTTATGAGTTGGGGTGATATATATATATATATATATATATTTGGGGGTGGGGGATGGAAAGATATAAATACCGAAGAAACCATAAGTTATCAACAATGAAGCCGTCCATGACTCAAGATAACGCTGGCAATCGATGTCCAGCAGCACACCCTTTTAACGCGATACTCGACCAGTAGCGACCCTAAAAGTGCAGGACCTACAGGATACGTTGTCCAGGTGGGGCTAGGACCCCATAACGTGGGAAACAGTAGCGGGGTTCGAGGCCTGGGTCAGTTTTCAGAGAAGGAGGATAAACCGGGGACGAATTTCAACGTAAAATGGCCCTCGCCATAACCTTAAAAGTATAATGGAACGGGGGAAATACGGATTTTGCTTATTTTATGCTTTCTAACAATAAAAAAAGTATCGAAGCAGGACTCGCGAACACCGAATCGGCTCCACCTGCTCTTTTTGGTTTAGTTCTCTTTTTTTGAAAGAAAGCAACGGACAAGCCCGCGTTTGAAATGGCCTAAATGTACATTTTGTTCGGCCATGATCGCTACTTCATACAGTATTCGTGAATTTATGATGGAGGAAAGTATAAATGAGTCTTTAGCATGAATCTGGCATGAGGATGTGCGAACAAAAGTCAAGACGTGAAAACAGTAGCTTTTAAGCAATTCCGGCAAATTTTATAAATTGATTCTGACTGTCCTGATCGCCAAGTTAATCCTCGATAGCACTCCGAATTTGATTCCTTAATAGTCCCTTTGCTCGATAAATGATTATTAACTTCTGCAGGTAACCATAAATGGTTAGCCCCAGCCAAAAAAACCTACAATTTTTTTGCTTCAAATACTTATTATATAATTGCTAAATTTAGTTTTCCCCGCGTGGAATTGGTTATTCAATTTTGAATAGGATTTTACTTACTTTTTATAACACGAAAATCCCCCCTTTATTTATAAAAAAAAATTCTAAAAAAAACTTTGCGACCTTGAATAAACCTCCGAAGATGGCCATCAGAGGTTGCATAACGGTTTTTTTCAAGTTTGTTTTGTTATAATTATTTAAGTTTCGAATTCCAAAAAATAACTCAGACCTGGGGAAAGTAATTTAGTAATCATAAAAAGTATTTGAAGCAAAAATGTGTAATTATTTCGATGCTACTGATTCAGTAGATAGCATGACTTTCGAATCCTAACTCCTAACACAAATCACGAGGTGAACCGTGCAGCTTTTAAGATACCGTTAAATCGAATCGTTTACGAAAACCGACCATAAACACGATTTCTGAACGTAACAGAAGATTTGGCGATATAACCCACACACAACCACAAACCCCATCTCCGAAGAGTTACGCAGCAAAAATTCACTGGGTTTTGTAAAGCAAGGCTGGCAATCTCCGCTCTCGGCCTGTCAAAAATAACATTAAAATTATCAGCCCTCCCCATCTCTTCATTTTCAAAACCGAAAATATTTCGCATACCTCGAGCTTTCCCTTGAAAAGTGGCCTAGTCAGAGCGTCCTGGGGCACTATTCGGACACCCACAAAGAGTGTTGACCCTGGTGGTGGTCTTTTTCAGGCGGCTCATTCCGACCTCCCAAACTATTATTCTAATCGCTTCCCATGCAAACCCCGTGTCGGTGTTATTATTTCGTCTTTTTTACAACGCACGGGGCCCCGAAAGAACAAGGCCTCCTTGAAAGGCGCAGGTGATCACCAAAGGCCAATTGGGGACCATTGAGACCATGCCCAAGACCTCAAGGGGTCAAGCATGTCTATGGAAGGCGAATTGGCCCCAGCGCAGGAATACAATCCCGAGGCCCTTTATGGTCCTTAGTATTTTTGTCTCAATTTTCAACAACATCTACTTCCAAAAACGGTCCCATTTATAGTTGGCCGTTGAGCGCCCATAGTGAAATTTGGCAACTTCAAGGCTCCTTGAAAAGACAGGGAACAAGAAAACGCTAGGAGGAGGGACGGACTTGTATAAGCTCATGACAGACAGCGACAATATGGCTGAGAGTTGACACGCAGGTGGAACACTATCGTGAAAACGGAAACAATAGAAACCGATTTTCTATGCTGTAGTTCGACACCTTCCCCAAAAGTAGCATGACGAAGACCAATACATGTACGTGCATGTACACCGTATTTCAGAACTGCTAATGAGGGAAGGGAAGAATTTAAAAATAACGAAAATAAACTTAGTGAGGCGTTGCTGTAATTTTTTTGCTTACAAGCTGCACTCTACAGATGTATTGACTGGCATAAGCAATTTTCAAATAATAATAATAATACCATCAACAAGCTTATTTTCAAGCATGTCATCTTCATTGTCACAATAAATACATGTACATGTATTTCAAGATTATTAACTAACAACGTTTGTCACCTCACAATAATAGAGGGAAGGGAAGAATTTAAAAATAAAAGTGAGGTGCTGCAGTAATTTTTGCTTACATGTACAGTTGCAATACATGTGGCTCAAGTACAGCTGTAAGCAAATTTCAACCAATAATAACAATAATCTTATTTTACAGCATGTCACTTCACAATAATAGAGGTAAGGGAATTAAAAATAGAAATAAACTTAGTGAGGTATTTCACTATTTTCTGCTAACTTGCTAAAGTGTGTACGTGACTGGTATAAGTGCATTCCAAATAAAAATCTTATTTTCAAGCATCTTAAGACAAAAGATTATTTACTAGGCAGTCCTGGCCCAGCAGCAAGAGTCCAGAGTATCTCATGAAAGTTCAAGGAGTACCAGTCCTTCGTACCTTCGTGGTTTATGATGAACCAATAAACTTCAGAAGAAAATTGAAAAATCTGAAGCGCTCTTGTTCTCGCTAGGTAATGAAATCCTGGAGCGGTTGGAATGTGGGGGTCTGTAGCGCCACAGCCACGCAATGGCCCGTGGCGAAGTTGCCTCCCCTGGACCCCTCGGCAGCCGGCATCTTTGCCTAATATTTGCCCAATTAAGAGGCCAGTCCCAAACAACAACAACCCTCAACAACGCCGTCTCCCGCAGCTAAATATCAGCGTTTCTCCACTGCTAACGGTGATTGGCGGGCTTGTTAGGTCGTCTGCAACACCTTCTCGTACGGCAGACGGTGCTGCCATTCCTCGCATTCCTAGCTCAAAAACTCCCGGTGAGAATATCAGGCGGTGATCTTCAGACGTCAAAAATGAAACAAGGCCCTTTAGCTCGGAGCCAATTTTGTCTCGGCCCAACAGGGTCTGAACCTCGCGTTAATTGGTTTTAGTAGAAACTGTCTGCTCCAATGTTACCACCCACCAATACCTGTATGTTAGCATATCTACTACTTTTATATCAACACGACCAGCAAGAGTCTCCGTACTCTGTAATCCCGGGTCATTATAGCCTACTTCTAGATTCTCTACTTTACAACATCCATGTTTCTATCACAAATTGAGGTGTTTTGCGGGGAGACAGATGTCCCATCATCGAAACTGCGATGCCTTATCGTTTCAGTGGCAGAGCTACAGCTTCTACACGAACCGCCAGAGGGGGCTGTTAGGGGTTCTCTGGGGGTAAACAAAACACGCAACATTTATTATCGAAGTCACAGATCAACATTCCGAGTGTCCTTCATAACGTGGAATCTGGTCCCGAAACCGGACGGGACGAGCTTGCCCACACTCCCCCGACGCCTCATCAGGAATTCCTTCAATAAAACTATTTTGGGAGCATCTCACATGTCTCCCCCCCCTTATGCCCCTCCCGTTAAATCGGCATGTACTGCGGCTACCTCTCACAAAGTAAGGTGGAGGTTTTGCGTACTTATATGCACTAACTTCCTTTTGGGCAAATGATTGCCTTTATCATGTTGAGACACGCATTTTTAAACTTATATAGTTGTTCTAGCGGCAGAAACAAAATGACAGTCAAGAAAGGGAGTTTAACATACCAGCCAGTGTGATGCTTAATGAGAAAACATTACTATAAGTAATATTTTGGAAAATCCTCACAAGTTTACTCAAGTTTTACTCACAAGTTACAATGATGCCCTAAATCACTTCTCAATTCTCCTTTTAAATTAAATTGAATTGAATGATTTAAAGTTTTGCACTTTTAGTTCCAAGAATTCATTGAAACAACTAATTCTGCCATGCACTTTAAAAGCGCGTGTAATGTACATAAATTGTTAACAATTTAATAGATTTGATGCCCCTTTTTCATTATAACCACAAAGACAGTTTAATTGTGCAACGATATGCACATGTTCAATAGCCAGCAAAAGCTATAAATATCAAAAGTGTTTCGCCAATACAAAAAAAAATCACAGCCAATTTACATGTATATTGAAGATAATGTCAAAACCACCTAACTAAAGAAAATTGAAGCATAAGTACTAGAAGCATAGGGGTTTTTTTTGGATGAAAAGCGAGTCAAACTAAAAAACAAACCCGAGAAGAAAAACAACAACACTGATATACTTGTTTAAGTGGTATTCACGGTGTGGTGATCAAAGACAGCAAATTCCTGAGGCATAGATAACAGAAAGAGAAGCTGGTACCTATTCCAGCGAGAAAAAAAGAAACCCCGTTGAAAAGTGGTTGAATGGAGGTATGAGTTTCCCCCCCACTTCGGCCGCGACCCTTTGCAGGCTCCGCAAGTGGCCGTTGGTCATCTCGGACCGTGCAACATAAACAAGAAAAATGCGCCCCCAAATCTAATAAAGCACGGACAAAAGCTTTAACCAGCTTCCCCACTTAACCACCTGTTTAGTAACTAGGTGCGCAGCGAGCTAACTTTCACTGGCCATTGAATGAGACGCGAGTTCTATTGGCCCAATTCCACAAGAACGCACCAGGGGGGAGATCCACAGAGGGCTCAGTGAACTTGGCCGTCTCGCAGCTACCTCCACCAACAATCAACAATGTGGGAACATTTTTAACATTTTCAGGAGGGGGGAAAATGGCAAACAAATTCCACTCCTCCACGCGTCCACCTTTCGTGACATTCCATTACGAGCACAAACTCTTTATTTGGCCAGGCTATTCAACGGGAGTTTTGGGGGAGAATTCGGCCATATTTCAACGAAAAAGGGGTGCCTTTTTCTGGCTATGGGTTCTAAAGGTGGAAACATGTACAGGTAGCCAGCAAATAAAATCGCCGTTTGGGGTGTCCATAAATGACCCCATCATCATCTGAATCGAACCTCCCCCCCCATGTCTAATTCTAGTACCCTATACCCGGGGGAATTAATAAAAATTATTATTATACGTTATGCATATTCGTATATCAGTGACTTGCACTACTTAACTATTTTATAGCACGTGTTAACGTCACGGGTCCTCGTCCCGTGAATGATCGTCCTATTTTTGTTAACCCCCACACCCCCTCCAACCATATTTGTGCCCTTTTTGAAAGAGTGCAAGACATCTGAAATAGCCACCACATTCTTGAATTCCATGCAGAAATCAGCAAATGAGCTACAGAAAAGAATCAAACAACCGATGCTGCTAAGTTCTTTGGCTCCATCTTCTGGAGAAGAAAAGAATTGAATCGGTATTATTCGTGCAAGATTCCTAGAGGGATTTTTTTCCACGGCCCGATACAGTTGATCTCCAAGCAGTTATGCCAGTTTAATTTGCCCCTCAGGCAAAAATGTTAATTTCGAGAGGAGAGGATGGGCCAGTCGTTGGGAAGTGAAAATAAAAAGCCACGAATATACGATAAGCGAGGGATGCAGGGTCAAGAAAGGGGCTTTCAATGAAAGAAAGACGGGATTGGAGCCCCCAGGTGCTGCATTCCTAAACGCCCACAATGCAACCAACCGGATGACTACGGCTTTCCAATTCCATTCTTGACATTTAAAAAATAAGAGGAATAGCTACGCGAAAGGCACGCATGGACTTGTGCGCTAGATGCAAGCATCCGGTCCGACAGGAAACGCTTGGGCACGTGCAGCCGCGAACCTTCATTCCATAGTCTGGACTCGTTCTCAGGTCTGAGTCGAGGTTACCAAAAAAATATATTCTACGCATTGTCATATGACAAACTGAACAGGAAAACAGCTCATTTGTAAAAACTGTATTTTTGGACAATGATTGATTTGGGCAGAAGACGCGTGCAACCTGCCACCAAAACGACACTTGAAAATGCTCCTTTAACTTTCCTTATCGACTGCACATCCGGTCCGACAGGAAACGATTGGGCAGGTGCAGTCCACAAACCTTCATTCCTTAAGCGGACCTTACACGTCAATTTACTACATGACAACACTGATGACATCTGCAACAATCATTACTCCTTCATTTCTTTCTAGCCATACACGATTATTATTAATGTACTGTAATTCTCATAAGGTAATTAGTACATTAGTAATTATCGTATTCTCTGTTCTGTTCTGAATTCCAGGATAAAAGATATACATCTACGTGTATCCTAAGGTTACTCCTATCTGTTGATGACAAGCTAAACCAGAAAACGCTCATTTGTAAAAAACTGAAATTTTGGACAACGATTAATTTGGGCAGAAAAGACGTATAACCTGCCACCAAAAAGATACACAAATTCGGCTGAAACTCGAGACGATCAAGGTGCCAATTGCGTGATAACGAATTCCGCAGACGTCCAAGCTTACATTGTTTGGCGTCCATTATCGCTTTTAAGTGTTTACTTCGCAAAAAAAAAAGAAAAAAAACATCAAATTATTAACGAACAGTTTCTTCCCCAAGCAAAAACCGGTCTAATTTCTGGCTGAGGAATTTGGTCGCCTAGGTGTTGCCCCCGTCGAAGAAGCGGGCCCGTGTCCCGGGCGCAAAAACAAAAGAATGCTAATCTAAACGATCCTCAGTTTATAAGCCAACTTGGCAAGTTTTTAGGCCGCTCGCCAGCAGATAAGCGATGTCTCCGCATTATCGCGTGTCTTTAGCATATTTCGTTCGCTTTTGCGCATCCATTGTGCGACGCGTGTGTGTCTGCCACTTTCCCATCCCAAGAAACACCTATGAATAAGGCAAACGTGGCTTTCCTTATTTCGGAATTAAGCCGTTGTTCGACGTCTAACGGTCCACCTGACACAGTTGTTGCGAAGGTAACCGAGCAATAAAGCTCAGTTGCCGATCAATGCTGGAAACAAAGTGGGTCAGTGGAAATTGCAACTGCACACTGCGAGCGATGCGATAAAAACTAACGGCCATGTTGGATGGCGGAGGAACGCGAGCACGACTCTGTTAAAAAAAATCGTGTCATACAAATTTTATGGGCACCTTTTTTTCCCCTCTCTCGGCCTCCCTTTTATAAGCGCTGCATTGGGCGATGTTCGCAAAAGCTGGGCTCCATAGTCGAACTTCAGATGAGCTGTCAAGATCTTGGCTACAATTACGTGCTTCGCCGCACTTGATATTGAGATCGACCTGAAGCACTCTGAGGAGAATCTCTCCGGTCGAAGAGGCTGGCATCGTATTGTTTGGCAAACGGAAATAAGAGTGGATTTTTGCTGCAGTGGACTGTACGCTTAGCGACCGGGACGTCGACAACACCTCGAGATTAATCTCTCGGCCTCAAATTCTGAATAAAAACTTCGAATTTGCTATGCGCAAGCCTCGCTTTGCGGCCATACACGCCTATTCTGGGTGTCTGCAGGTTTCACTAATGATATTCAAGGATGGCTGCTTCAAGGATTTAAAAAATGTTTATACGACTTCGGGTTTCTGCACATTTCAAACAGCTATCAGTTTAAAGAATGAGACTTTTAAACTGGTTGTTAGCGTAATTACTAACAAGAACATTATTTTTATTTTTATGCGGATGAATACTTCGGGCATGAAATCTTTCGCACAATACTGCTATAATATACACTTGACGCAGTACAACAAAGTCTTACAAATAATTTGTAGCACTCTATAGAGTCCCACATTTGTTACAAAAGCGCTTTCAGTTGCGAAACTCCTTTCAACAGTTATTGCTTATTTACTGTGTGTAGTCACGTGACGGATGACGTCATTAACTAAAGCCATAAGGGGCATTTTTTCAAGTATTATTACTTTCCTTGTGCTTTAAACATTTTAGCCAACTATCATATTCATATCATTTGGGTATTGTTAGCATTCTGGGTATATTTAAGAGTGAGTCTGGAGAGTGACCAAAAGATACCGAAACCTTAAAGAGTCATAAGCAATAAAGAAAAATATATTGATCCTAAATGGCACTGTTTTACGATAATTACAATCATTTTCGTTACATCTAACTTTCGTTTAAGCTATACTTTGTTGCGCTGCGCTAAATGTATATTTTCTGAAATTGTCCAGTTTACCCCAACGTCGTCGAAACAACTGACCGTATTGCTAATTTTATGACTTTCTAAAGAGTTTAATGGCACAAATTTCAATCCATGACTTTAATGACCAGCAGACACCCTAAACCGATGTTATCAGATCAGATTCCTTGCCATTATCCGCGCTCCACATGGCGTTCCTCTGACATCTTGAAAGCATCTCTGGAGGGTGGCATCCTCATCTACCTTCCAGAAATTTCATCAAGATATGGGAAGCAAAACGGATGGGACACGGGTGGACTAAATAAATACAGGCGAGCTTAATCAGGAGCACGTGTGACGATCACGCACACAAAACTCCAAATTTCCGGTCCAAATCCATAGCAACAAAAGGTGAGCCAGGCTTAAGCGCTTACTCGCTGTCAAAAATGATGCTGGGGAATCGGAGGCGAAATTTGAGCATATAGGCTACCACATGTGCGTGATATCCAATAAGGCACCGCTGGGTGGGGTGGACTTAATCTTCGCCTAAGTCGCTAATGATTACATGCCCGATTAAAAAGTAGATGGTCGTAACTCACGACTTAATCGTCGGTTATCTTACCTTGAAAAGTCGCCACTCTGCTGGCAATTAGGTTTTTGAGATAGGAGCTGGTATCTTGCATAATTTTCAGAAAATCTCTCTTCACGGCTTCGTAAAACCTGGCTTCCGTCTCCTTGGTGCAGCACGAGCTGTGGGTGGTGCATATTGTTAGATCGTGACCTAACGGAGGGAGAAAAAAATATATGAGAAAGAGCGAAATTAAGACGAAATAAAAGGGAGATCGTTGGCGGAAACGCATTCATAATTCATAAGTCTGCTTAATTCGCCGGCAAGTCATACGGTTCCCCCCTGCGAATTTCATTTAGAAAACAGTTACACGCAGAAAAAAACCATTAAGAACAGGGAGCCATAACCAGCATAATTGCGATTACAAGCGAGAGGCTTCGTCGAAATTCTGCGATATAGCCATGCATGCACATGAAACAGAAGTCGAAACTTGCAATCTACAGTAATCCAATCGTAGAGTCAAAATCGCAAATCGATGCTGGTATAACATGAGCATGAATTTGAAAAATGTCTTAGGAATATGGTTGGTGTAACCAAAGAAAAAAAATGTCTGTATAAGACGCCAGTTCCCTTTTCATTCAAGTACAGCATTTTTTTTAAAATTGAGTTTATCAATCTAGTAATGACAAAAAATATACAGCAGTCGGTAGGTCTGTCTATATTCAATTCAACTCAGTATCCTACCGTGACAAAAGGTTACATAATGCGGGAACATTAAATCATTCAGGGTTCCCACCGATATTAAGTTTAAACTTCCCTGACGTTTACAGGATTTAGAAATAAAATTCCCTGTCTTTATCAAAAACGTTTATAGAATAAAATAGAAACAAAATTTACCAAGTATTGATATGTTTATCTATTACTTAAAAAGGTGAAAGTGTGCTACGGAAAATAGGGGAATTCCCTATCATTGCATGAGTGTGACGAGGTACGCCCTCTTTGGGGCAGTATCATAAACAATCATTTGAGATTATACCAATATCAGATAGGCTTGCTCTTCCAGGCTTTCCTACTTGCCTGACAATTCCACGGTGTATCTGGCATGTGGGAACCCTGTCATTTATTTTATAAATACATTTGGCATTAAATTGCCTCACAATTATTTCAGTAGTTTCCTAAAATGATCAATGATTGAACCAAATCCTCCAAAAAAGGGGCGAAGACCCGACCCCTAAATTTTCGGTAACGTATTTATTTCAATGGAGTTCAAATTTACACGGTGCCATTCTGGACAGCAACAAAACACCTCAAAGAAATCTGAATAAAACATCCTGTCGTTTCAACTTTGTCTATTTTCAAATGTCCGAGGTGAAATCGATTGTCGAGGGCAGTGATTCGCAGTCAACCCAACTAGAACTTCATTGTAAAATTTGATATTTTAATGCTTATTCTGGGCAGATTGCCATCGACGCCCAGACAGTAGACAAAGAACATCTTTAATTTAATACCTTGACAGGGTCATTCACTGCCAAAAATGCCGACAAGGCAGGGCAGCTCGTTAAGAGGATACACCAATCAGAGGCCGCTAATATGCCTACCGTAATCAATTCATTTGAATCCAATTGAGACAACGATACATCCATTAATGCCCAAAAAAAGGTATCACTGCAAGAGTGGGCAGACCACTCCTGCTCCTCCTCCCACGTTGAGGTGTGCATCTCTGGTGGGAGTAAAGTAATGCAGGGGCTAGGGGAAAACAGCGAATTCCTCGATAAGGTCACCTTTACCCGAGTTAATAAACTCGAAAAAAGGGATTTGCGCTTTCGAATGGCCTTGTTTTATCTGCGCAAGTCTCTTCTCGATATCAAGTCTGTTCGCCATGAATATTTCATACTCACGAAAGGAACCCGTATTGATAAACCATACGGGCGGAGAAAGAGTTATAACGAAACGCCCGCAGGTCACTAATTAAACAATAATTAGTCCGAAGAGAAATTATGGCCCATTTCTGAGCTCACGTGGAAGATTATAATTCCAGATTATATGCAGTAGGCTCGCAGCAATTGCTCATACAGTACGAGCGGCGACCCATAAAACGAGACACGGCGGATGAGTTAAGTACTGACTTTTGACCCAGACGTGAACCGAACAGCGGCATCGAAATATGGAGTGAATCAAATCCGATTTTCTGGCGAGTGAGAATTTCCAGATCGAATCACGGATTGAAAATAGTGCCACAAACACCTGCAACCCTGCACCCTGACAACAGCTAAAGACTAATGCATCAATAGCGTCTGCCTTATCTATACCAGTTAACCAATATTTAATTAAGGAAATGATGTCAATTAGCGGCGTTATGACTGAACCGAAATATATAATTTCATAACCGTTTAAAGCCGATCCAAAAGGATGGCCACCATGCAATCAGTTACACATTTTTGCTCCAAATTCTTCTAATTGCAAAATTTATTTATTCCCGTGTACATTGCTTGCCCATTTGGGTCCGAATATTTTTTGTCTTATCATGTGAAAATGTCCCGTTTATTTTTCATTGAAAGTAAAAACCCGTTTTCAGAGGTAGCAATAACGTTTCTTTCTTCTTCAAATTTATTCATTTTTTATAGATAAATTGGACATTTTGAAATCGTAAAAAATAACCCAGACCTTAATGGACAACCAATTTTACACATGAAAAAATAAATTTCATAATTATAATAGATACCCACATGCACTAGGTCTACGCATTATAAATGCAAATAAACAGTTGAAGCAAAGATATGTAATATTTTCCATGGTGGGCGCCCTTTTTGGCTCAGTTTAAGGACTTTCACGACCTACATTCATCAATGATTTGGGAGGTCAAGATAATCTCGGAATAATAATTTATTTCCCAAAAAAAAAGTTAACTGCTGATTCTGACCGTTTGAAAAGCTTCCTGTAAAGCAAACACCCAAATTCGGCTATATTTCAGCTAGACGTTGAAACGTCGAGGGTGCCTCCCACATAAGCGTAGTCTACAAGCAAACACGACTGATAATTAACGGTGTTATCGTTTCGGTGATGCCAAAGCCCATGGCAGCTTGCGTAATATTGTCAGCAAATAATGCCGGTAGCTGCAAAGTGAGCCAAAACACATGGAATTTTCATTTCTCACGTACTTCCACGCCCGTTCATGTATATGAAAGCCTAAGGCAAATAAACATCGGGTTTATTTACGTTACGATTTGTTACGAAACTTCAGGTCCCTCCCTCCCAAACGAGTACATGTACATACACCGCGTTGTCAATAGAAGATATCGGCAGAGGCGCTCTGGCAATGGCCAACAATTTATTTCGGGATAAAATGTGCGATTCGAAAGAGCAGGAGTTTTGGGAAGGAGCCAAGCTGACGAGGGGATTTTTTCGTCTCACCTGACCCGATTTCAAAATTGAGGGCTTCCATGGCTCTATTTTGAGATAGGACTCTTTGGTTGGTGAGAATGTCCCTAGATGTCAGCACACGTGTACTCCTGGCAGAAGCATCAGTTTTGGATTATTTTTGCTTTTTAAAAAAATAATAATAAAGCACCAAATATGTTAAGACATTTTGTATTATGCAGATTATCTTGGTCAAATTATATTTGCTGTGAGCACTTTATTTGCATTTGCTAATCATAAGTGCTGTTCGCAAAGAAGCAGGAAAAATAGAAGGGATTACAAGACCAAAATTCGACTAAAATTAAAACACATTAATAACCGTATATCCTGACGCAAAATGCTTAATACCAGGTTAAAGCCAGGTGCTGACTTACACAATAATTTTCAAGAAGAAATATTTCAAATATCATTTTTTCTTGAAAATTATACATGTAATCAAATTAGAATGCATCCCAACGAAACTGCCATATGTGAATATTCAACTACAAATTACTTTAGGCGCCATGGGGAAAATATAGGATACAGGAACAGCACCAAAAATGAAACCAGGTTTTCGGTAGGGACTAGGGCGGAATCAGTGAACGGTAACTACCATATCCCCGGGTAGACCTACTTAAATCCCCTACAGAGTTGATGAAGGAAAAAATTAAGTAGGGGGTTGACAAACGAGAATAGCAAACGCTCTAACTAGAACATGGTCAAATACATGTTTTTTTCGTCGATTTGCATGTCGTAAATAAACAAACACTTGGCTTCGAGTTAC
>JAQIXS010001229.1:0-32331 GCA_034700785.1 Rossiulus vilnensis | reverse complement strand
CACCTCATCAAGGTTGAAGGTTTGTTTTCAAGTCCGTGCGCAGGATTTCAAATGGAAGCACAAAGGGATCGCATATTGGGGTTTTGGTTAACCATAATTCCAACAGTTTTTGGCTGTTTGATATGTTTCTATGGTCATTTTATTTTTTTCCAAGAGGAGGGAGATTTCGCACCTTAAACGTCACATTTAGCACAGCCCTGTTTGCTTTAGTGATATTTATCATTTTTACCTTGGATATCTGCAGTTTTTTGGTCTTCAAATGTTTTTCTACGCTATTCATCCAATCAAGGACTAATCTTTGATTTAACTACTTCAAACAGATATTTCTTATGACATTTATTGGTAAGAATGATATCCACTCTCCTGGTCCGTTCTACTTGCCTGAATGCCCCATACAGAAATTGCTGCAGTGCCATCAACTGTGGCACTGAAAGAGCTGGCATCAGATCCTGTGTGGAGCACATTCGTTGTGCTGCCATCCAGATGTGGGTTGACGTAGATGTGGTTGGAGGCGTTGGTTGGGTTCACCACAATTGTTCGGGTCGAGTTGTCAGTAATTAAGTACTTGAAGATGAAAAATCCATCTTGCCCAACTTGCGTGGCCGTGAGATAAATGAGCGCTATCATGCTGCAAAAGAAGATCAGCATCTTCCAGACGGAAATGAACATGAAGGCGAAATAGCGAGTTCTGGATTTCTCCAGGGCCTCCTTCTTCTTGCTCAGAAACCTCACAAACGTGAAGGCCGAATTGGCTTCGATGTAGTTTTCCCACCACCCAAAAGAAGTCAGAGCGATCCCCACAGGGATGGCCCAGGTGCCGTTGCGCAGGTTACCATGGTCAAGCAGTGGCCAGATCACCAGTCCAGATGCTTGGAAGACGATGGCCAGGGCGTCGAAGACGAGGCTGCATGCGAACTTCGAAGTCTTCTTTGTGCCCTTCTTGAGTCGCGATAACATCAACAGTAAACCTGGGACAATGCACAGGCAATTCGTGAGCATCAAGCCTTTAATCACGTCCAGCTCTGGAAGTGCTACGAACACCAGTATGGCTACACCGATGGTGTGCAAGGTTTCAAATAGGCATAGCTATAGAAAGCAAAATAAATAAATGAATAAATACTATGCCATTCATGATAAAATGTTGTGATTTTGAAAAATTCAGTTTTCTACACTGAAATATGAACAAATGAGTAGTTTTTGTAACACATTTGACAAGACCTCAGAATTTTATTCACCCACACATTGTTGATGTTATTAACTTACTATGAAAAACTCATCGAGAGCTGGCAGATTGTAGGTTTTGAATGTGATGAGACGAACTGATCTAAAAAATGTGAAAACCTCCGGAGTGACAAAGGCTAAAAACAGCACCCAAATCCACTGGGCTTGCTCCTGTAGATCAATAACTGCTTGATAACTTTGCAAGTTGCTGTGCAGTGCTGTAAATGTAAAGAAAAATTATAAAATAAGTGTGTAAAACACACTGTCTGCGACTCATGCACTCGAAGAAACTTGACTTACTGTCACAGTAAGGCGTTGTTTTGCCTGGTCTAATTTGCGATATCATGAAGAAAATCGTTCCTTTGGAAATGATGGCTGATATTAGCACGAATAAAAACGTCAGAACGTATATAACAAGTTTGAAGATTTGGGTGGACACTTCGTAGCATTTTTCACTTTCGTCAGTACTGGTCGTTTCTGGTGGCTTAGAGATGAAGGCATCGTAAAGAGGTACTTTTTCCTCTTCCTGCCTTTGTTCTGGTTCACTGACACATGAATAATAACCCAATTATTTGTCTCTGATTGATTTACTGGATTTACTGAAAGGAATTTCCCTGTAACGTATCGATTTTCAGTAATTCGTTAATTAGCAATTTTCTCCTTTGATACCATCTAACTTGTAATTTACATATTTTATATTTTTGCTGAAAATGTCTCCAAAAATAATTAATAATAAAAAAATATTTATTATACATGTACTACTATAAAATAATTATTATTATTAATTATTATACTTCTATTATAATATATTATAGTACTATTAAACGAACACTGCTCTGATGTTATTATATATTTAGAAATAATAACAAGTAGTCGATTATAAGCAGATGTAATACATCCTCTGGTATTACATAAAATTACCTCTCACTCTTTTGGTTATTGAATTTTAATATAAATTCGCTTCTTATAGCCGCAAGTTTATTCCAAACGTTTTATAGGCATCTAAATTAGTAATTTAAATATCATGCTGCTATGACTTAAGGGTTAATTTCTACGTTACTTGAATGACATGTCCGTTCGAAGTATTTTAGTTATAAAAGTAAAAATGTTTAGAAAATAATCATAAATTTTACTTGGTTGAATCAAGCGATGGTGGTCGAAATCGAATAAATGGAATCGTATCGTGGTGGTCGCGGAATTGCAGTTCTGTCTCATTAACGTGTTCGATCTGTGCAAAAAAACACGTATTTTATTGAACAATTAATACACACTGCATATCTTCGATATATAATGCAAAGATATATTTTTGCAATGGGATCAGATTAACCTCACGGATCTATAGTTCTATAGCAATTCGTCTACAATTGTATAGCGATAATAAATCAGAAATTGAAAATGTTGACATCAGTGATTCTCTGTGAACGGTATCATATCATTATGTATCTGTTTCCATTTTAATCAGCATTGAACAGAATGTATTGCAAAATACATTTTTTTTCTTATTGACTGGAAAATTTTCAAATGTAATCTAAGTAAAAAATGAGTGATTTTTATTTAAACTACTGCATTTTATACTTGTTTCTGTTTGTTGAACCTGATTGCTTCTATTTAGTAGCGTATACAGAATAATTTGTTCTAAAAAGTTTATTAAATATCTGTAGAAAATGCATGTAGCTAAACCACATACATGTAAATACGTTTTAGCTGAAGATAATTTTAAAGATTTATTTAGGCTCACTGATAAATGCTAGGGGGCTTCGTGCTCCAGGGCAACGCTTTCCTTCTCCAGGGTTTCGTCTGACTCCGCCATTACTGGCATAACTTGTATTGGCACTCCTTATTATTTTAGACAAAAATAAAGTGGTGTTTTATGAATTGTCAATAAAACAACATTCTTAAATTTTCTTTTTCTGAATTCTGAATTTGGTGCGAGGTTCTTTAAACCTCGCGCCAAACTCACCATGACGAATATTAAAACAATGAGGAAAATTCATTTTTAACAACCTGATGAGCTCAAATGTCTGGGCCTATTGCTAGGTAACTATCAGATAATTCAGGGAACTATGAATTCTGCAGTTTTGTATGCTACAGTCTGTAAAGGGAACTGTAAAGTAAAGTTCCCATAAGTAAATTATATAAATCTTTATATATCAGTATTTAACTTAAAAAAATTAAAGCAACGGTATTTTATACAAGTTGACCAGACGCACTAATTAATAATAAAACTTACATCTCTTGTGTAATACTCGTTAGTGGTATTGTCGTAAATATTTTCGTCTTGATATGAATCCATATCATCCATGGTGATTTGGTCCTCCATGGTAAATGAGCGTTCCAGAAATGCAGGTCTTTTTTCAACTCTTGTTGTGTCAGTAAATCAGTCCTTAAGGTTTAGTTATTTCACCACAAACATTTGCTAATTTCCAACTGCGCCATTTGAGCGATTATATTCTGAGTACGTTGTCATAACTAATGTTACTTTACACTACATTCGTTAGTCGATGGCGACAGCGTTCAAAGAAATCATTCCAGTGTGATTCACTGGTGATATGCTATCAAAGCATTATCATTTTAAGATTTAATCTTATCACATTTACTGAAATGGCTAAATAACATATTCGCAAACTATTGAATATCTATTGCATAACAATCACAATAACTGCCGCATCAGAAGCAGTTATTCTAGGTGGGTTTTTTACATTCATCGATGACGTTTCAGAAGCAAATGATTGTCAGTTGAAAGTACCATAAACCCTTAACATTAGCGGAGATACGTTCCAAATTTTCTTCGCGAATGTCAAGTCTACTAACATTTCAAATGGAACGTGATTGGGATCAAATGTGATAAAAAAACTTACGAAATCAAATTTTTAATGTAGATTAAATAGTACAGAAATACATTTTGAAATACGGTAATATATTTACCAATTATATTATACGAAGTTATATTTTACGTTTTCATGAAGTTATTTTTGTTTGTTAAGCTTAATTTAGGAATTTAATTTGTAGTTCTCTAGGGAGAAGTACGGAAAGTTTTCAAAGAATGTTCATCGCAAAATCTTATTTTCCCCCGAAAATGTACCTTCACCATCATTCATAAGACCTATCGTCCGAATAAAGCGAAAACTATACGCCAAAATGACTCTTACACGTGTAGTCCTATTTCCTTGTTAAATTACATTTTATTTTAATGTACAATTTGTAAAATGACTAATTTTTACATAACATGATGAGAAAATTTAATATTAACAACTTTTTTGGGCACTTGATTCTCAAACTTTTCTCATTTATACGTTTCAATAATGTCTAATAATGCTAACAGATGTCATTTTATTGTCATTTAATTATTTCCATCTTCGTCATAATTTCAACTTTGAATCGCGAATGTTGAGGTCGCTGATTTTGAGGATGTTCCTGTATTTTTTAATCCGCAAAGGGTGTACTGTAATCTCCAAATGCTATCTACAAAACATAAATTGTATTTTTATATTCTTGCATTCATCCACATTTCTATGCATACGAAATTGAAAAATCTTCTTCATTATCTATTTTCTAGTTTTACCAGGTGATAGACTTGTGCCTTAGGATAAATTATAATCGCTTTTTTCACATCGATTTTTTAAAAAAAAATATTTGTGATATTTATCTGTCAAACTGAAAGTCAGTATATGGTATGATTTATAGCTATATTATCGGATTCGTGTAATCATAATGTGCTTTATCTAATAAATGCAATCATGTTGTGCTTAGCGTTGCTCTTAAATTGAATTTCATTTTAATATTAGCGATTGCGTCACATGATTGTGTTCAGATAAGTCCTGAGGAATCAGAATGAGTTACCAAAAGTTTATTATTATCAGTAATCAAGGCAATGTAACTTTGATGAAATACATGCATATTTAATTGATTGCGAAGAACACTTAATAAAATGAACTATCTGTACATGCAGGAAATATTAAGAACTATGGACACATCTTCCAAATAATTTTAAAATAAATAATTATCTGATCATAGTTTAGTTGATGGCGTGTGAGGAATATATATGGTCTGTTTTTCTCTTATTTGAGCGATATCCAAGACTGATTGTTGTAAGCTGTCGTCTGAATCAGATGATCCAGTGCTATGATCATTATTAGTTTCACTCTCTTCACTGCTCTTCATTCTCTTCAAAGGCATACTAAACCTCCTGCTTTGTCTTCTTACATGGTCAGCTTCTTCCTTTGACAAGTTCCCATTTTCAACCGCTTTATCTAAGACAAAAAAAAATATGAACTGGCAATAGTCGAATAATATTTTATTAAATGATTCGCTGTTTGTTTGAGGATTTTATGCCGCAAAGAAAACGGCTTAAAATACATTACTTATGAAATGAGTGAAAACTCGGATGAAAAAATTGATATTTTTCTTTGTTAACATCAACATATTATAAGCGTTGTTCTTATATAACCCATGTTCTTTATAAAAATAACAAATAACGAACAGCTATGGCAGTCAGTTTAACATTGTAAGGCAATTTTTTACGTTGAAAACACAATAAAAATAAGATCACAAACTGTAGTAATTTTAGTGGTTTTCCAAAGAATAGCTCTAAGCTAATAGAAATTAATTTCGACAATGATAATGGCGACCATTAAGTTGAACAATAAAAAATAACTAAAATAGATGGTGGATTACACTCCCTACTACATGGCAAATCTTTGCTTACAGTATGGTAATAAGTTCAATTGAATTGAAGCGTATTAAATGTGTATGAAAGCCTTGTAACAACAAAGTACAATTAATTCTGTATAAAATGAATTCATTCCTTTTCTTAATTTATCACTAAACATTCTAATTTTCAGGTTCTTAGAATACTTTTAATGTGGTCTTTGTTATGCATGTAGTTTGTTATCAGGTGCCAAGATTTGACCAAGTTGAAACAGTATGGAGCCTATTGCTTTTTGTATCAATTCAGTACTAGCTAAATACAACTTACCCAGAAAGTTTGTATTTGATAATCGATGTGTAAAAAATTGTTCAAGATCTCCAGTCGTGTTTTTTCGTTTTTGGTGATACAGAGTGATGTCATGAAAGGTGTTTCTTCGGGCTGCCATAGTTGGTCTTCTGGAATGTCTTCGTTGACCGTTTGTCGTTTCAGATTCGCCAGCACTCTGCAAACGCAATTATGGTCTTTAAGATCACAGTACATACATGTACATATTAAGTGAGTATAACAAACCCCAAAAAAAGTTATCTGCTACTCACCATTGCATCTTGAAATAATTTTTTGCAGCGTTCATCCTTGCTGTCTTTTTTAATGCAAAAAGTTATTTTGGTTGTCGCCAAGATGAGCGAAACCGTCCCAAAACGATGAAAAAGCATGGCTATGAACTGGATTATCATGATCACGGCAAATATGAGGATGAAGACAAAGCCGATTGGTTCCAAACGCAACATTTGTTGGTCAATTTTTATCTGGGGAAATTAAAAATTACATGTGTATGTAAAATTCTGAAACAAAAATAATAATTCGAAGCTATGTTTTGAGAATGAAATATATGAGAGAGAGAGAGAGAGAGAGAGAGAGAGAGAGAGAGAGAGAGAGAGAGAGAGAGAGAGAGAGAGAGAAATGCTTAACTATAGTTTGTTCAAAACTACAGTACATGTTACTGAGCCAAAACCAGTCAGAGATATTCAGCTTATAGATTATGCCTCCCATCATAGAGAAAGCCCCATCGATGTTCAACGGATGGAAAAAGAATCATGTGTTTGGAAAGATTAACCGCAAAACAGCCAATTTCATTCTATCGGTCCATTTGAATTCCCAGTTTTGAACAGACTAGACATGACTGAAGTTTTTTTTTTAATTTCAATGCACATGCTCTACGTTCTCAGTGCATGCAAAACTTCTAGTTGTCTAATTTTTGTGGCAAGGCCTTTCAACATACCTCGCTATCCGCTTCATTCCAAGTAATGTTGACATGTCCTACGGAAGGATATGAAATATAAATGGTGTCCTGGTGCAGTTGCATGAGAAAAATGGTCACCACAAACAAGGCGTTTAGCATTAAGAAGGCGAAAACTGTTTGATTTCGTAACTCTTTCAAACTCTTCGCAATGGCGTCTTTGTTTTCGTGCTTTTTCGTAAGTGGAAAAAGATATTTTTCGATAAGGTAGCTCCATTGCGTTAATTCCTCGTTATCTAGCTCATCCTCCGCAGCGATTATTCCGTGTGTAAACCAGTATGGTTTATATCTCCATGCATCAGCGTCCAGTACATTCTCTGAAAGAATGAAAATATTGCAGATTCACTTACGCTCACGCACAACGATTATTTCAAAACTAGAGTATTTTCAGTTATTTTAGCGTATCGATTTTTAGCGACGGTATATTGGCAAGTTTGAAAAGACTGACGTGTTTATCCCCCGAGTTTTTGTAACATTTATATAATGTTTTCAAGGAGATTTTATTGATAAACCCAGGCATGTGCGTGTAATTGGTTTTTCTTGCTGTATTAATCACTCGCTATCATTAATCATTGAATTCTCGTTACTTGCGATATGCGGCGGTTTTTTTCCTTCACTTTATGAGCTGGTGCTTTCATCATATTCCTGATTTTCGTAATACAGCTTTTTTGTCTCTTCATTAATCGTACTTGGTCCAGGCTGCGAAACAGAAAGCCTACCAGCGAGGGACATCATTCGGGATCTATTATCAATACCAAAGTAATAAATTAAATGTTCCTTTCATGACCTATCTATAAAAGCAGTATTTATTGTTCAGTACTTGCAAAGTGTTACTGTGGTATAAGATGCCCACATAAAAAAAAATCATAATTTTTGCTTCAAATACTTATTCAAGCTAAATTTATTTTTACCTGTGTACAATGTTGTCCACTAGGGTTTGAGCTATTTGTTGTAATATGCCCAACTTTGGAGGTTTGACTAAGAGGAAAAACCCGTTTTTAGAGATAGGAAATCGGGTTTTTTTCTCCAAATTTATCGTTTTTTATAAATAAACGGGATATTTTCAAATTGTGAAAAATAATTCCGCACTGGGAAATTCGTAAATGGGTATTTGAAGCAGAAATGTGCGAGTATTTTTTGCATCGTGGGCATTCTTATGAGTCGGGCATAAGGCACTTAAATTGTCAATGCACAACTTTAAAGTCCACCCACCGTCTTCTGTCAACTGTCCTTTGTTGAACAATGCTGTCTATTTTATCTATGATCAATTTCCCTAGTTTCTCTACTGCCTCGTCCTTTGGCTCTGTCTTCTTGTGGGTGCAGCAGCTAAGGCTCCACAAATTTCCACAAGAGATGTTGCAGAATTCTCCATCGTCTTCATTGCCATTCGAGAGACCCAGAGTGTTCAGCGTCTTCTTGCCAACGTTGTTTTTGGTCGCTTTATTTTCGACGACTACTTCAGTCGCCTAAAGGACAGCGCAAGGTTACCCATGCATCAAATATATATTTAAAATGAAATGTTTAAACTGATTTCACCTCCTCTGCTGATTCATGGTTGGTGCTGGCAGTGGGATTTTCCCGTACACCCCATGTCACATCGTTCATGTTCATTGCCGAATAGATTATGAGCAGTAAGTACATGGAGGGAATCACGACCCAATATATGACTCCAAAGATAATGCTAAAAGTTTCCTTGGGATGGAGGAGAGCTGTGATGATCATCAAGCCCGCAGTTATCACGAGGAAAAACGAAGAAGGCGCTAACCAGCCTTCTGCAGCAATTTCCAGAAATATTCCTACTAATACGGCCATCATGAGTAAAGCATAGATGCATGTCAGTACGCCCGCGACTGCTATCTGCGAACATGAAATTGGATACAAATACATTTGTGGGATTTGGTGATAGAAGAGCAGGGCTCCCCCAGAGATGGCAAACATGGATAACCTGAAATTGTTAGGGAAATTGGAAAGTCGGAGAATAGTGGTTTATTTTGAAGAAGTCAGGGAAATGCAACATACAATTGTATCAGTCTTACATTTGCTTTCAAGAAGTCAAAGAAGAAGTCATAGAAAGGGTTGTGAAATTAAATTCAGGTCAAGGACATCATGATATGGATATTAAGCACGGGAAATTATTTGCCTTTAATTCATGCAGCATTTTAGTGAGTTTTAGTGATGTGATTTAAAATCACATCAAAAGAATTCCTCTTATAATGTACTGATTTTCAGTAGTTTGTCAATCAGCCAATTACTCTCCTTTGGATGCCATCTAACAATTTTAAGTAGAGTATGCAATGTTACCCTTTGGAATCAAAGGTAGTTATATTTGTTTTTAAAAGTGTGTTAAAGTGGAAACGTTAGTAAAATTCATGGAATTTGCAGTACGATATCCACAGATAACCAGTGCTAGTTACATATAATAACTAACACCAAAGTCAATACGAGGCAAGTCAATTCTGCATTTATAGAAGTAGAGAATTCTCCATTTTTGAATCATATATCAGTTCTTTCATTTAAATATATCGTATTTCAGCGTTTGAAATGGTTAGGGACAATTATTGAAAAAAAATGGAAAATTAGGGAAGTTGAACATTTTATTTCTAGGGAAACACTGGAGAGGTTTTTGCCTGCTTGTTTATGCCATGAAAAGAAATGGCAACGAAACGCAGCGTTCAGTAGTTTACCTGAGTTTTCGGCTTGCACAGAAAACATACAAGGATGAAACTTAAAACTGGAATGAGGTTCAGACACATTGAAGTCCAGACATCAATTCCAAAAGCCGCATTCATGGCACCCAAGATCATGAGAAAAATGGTGCCTGGTCCTATAATGGCGCTGACCATCAGCACAATCTAAGGAGAAGTTCAATTATTAGTTTTGCTTCAAAGGGATCTTCTTCCACCTTCTTTTTAAGTGTGCAATTAAACTTTGCCTGGTAAATAATAAAGACGATGGAAATGTCATCGTTATCTTTTATGGTGCGTTTCGAACTTGTCAGCAGATCGAAGATATTCGCCATCGTCGAAGGTACCCAACGCCTTCTTTGGTTGTAGAACTCAAAGAAGGATACTGGACAACGGGTGTAGGCATTGGAAGCGGCGGCGTACTCTACCCGATAACCTTTTTGCAACATAAGTGTGCAAAGCCACCGGTCCTCCCCTGCCAAATGGAAATAATTGGTTGAAACTTGGAATGCTACGGTTTTATTTACTTTCATCCTTGATTTTTCATCTTTAATTATTATTTCTCTATGCCATTTTTTATTTTTGAATAGACACGCATGGACTAAAAATTTAAAATGATGCCAAATCAGTTCCCGGTTCAAAATTCCAATTAAAACCCATGTAATGCAATGCAAGAAATTATTGGTTTTGTAGATTTCCATACTTTAGATGGTTAACGTTTATGGAATATAACAGGCAATGTGGGCGAATGTGTTCATTTTGTGCCCATTAAACTTATTTCAGTGGACCAGCAAAAAATAAATGGTAAAAAAATGTCAGGTTATTTTAGGAAATATTTCCTGTCAGCCGGAAAAACGAGATTTTACAGGATTCCCACTGACATGGAAAACCTGGAATTGTCAGAAAGGTCATTAAATTTAAAATTTTCAAGCAAAAGTCAAAGGATAAACAAAAATGTTACAATGTCTATCGTCAGTTAACCTAGCAGAACACAAATTATTAAAAACCAAATTTCACTAAAAAAAAACCCCTTAATCAGCAGTTTTACAAGGGGGCTTACATTTCTATCAAGCCTGGGTCTATCATGGACTCTGTCCGTTCTTGAGGCTAACAGGTCTTTGGAAGCAATTCAAAACGAGATTGATGATTTGCAAAAGAGCATTTAACGTTTTCAACTTTTAAAATAATAAACAGGAAAGAAAGTTATTAGTAATTTTTTGCCATTTTTTTAAAATAAAGTCAGGGAATTTGTTCCAAAAAGCTGGAAAAGTCGTGGAAGTTTTGTTTTCGGTAGCGTTTACAACAATGGATAACTAGTAACAGCTACACAATTTTACATTCAACAGAACCTTGATCATACTGCACATAATGCCTTGCTTCAGTAGCTCTAGTTGTGTAGGTATTCATGACTTCGCAGAGAGCCTTTCCACGAAAGAGGGAGAAGCACCCCGGGCTGCACAAGACACAGCCAATGACGTGCTCGGTGGCTTTTTGTAGCCAATGACCAATGGCGTATTCAAACTTCTGATACCAGGCCATTAGCCCTAGGTTAAACAATTTTTAATGTGAATTTGTGTACCTAACCGATGCATTCATTAGTTTGTCATGTATATATGCAACCACATTACCAGAGCCGACCGGCTCTATTCTTCCACAAGCAGCTCCCAGATTCAGGTTCTTCTTCATGAGATCAACTAGTAAGAGCACTGATTCGGGGTTAAATTCAATGTCTCCGTCAAGGGCCAGGAGATAGGTGTTTTCAGCTCTCTTAGTTCTTCTGGTGTCAGAGATATCCATACTCCCCAGTTTCATTCCAAGAAGGTAGTACATGTACATGACCTTAAAAATTGATTTGAATTTTTAAGACAGATTGCATCCTGTCAGTGGTGTCATTTAATGCGTCTAGGTTCCTTACGCTTACCTGGCTCCACCTTTTGCGATTTCTGATTAGTTTGATATCTTTGAAGTGCACATAAAGTTTATTACCACCCAGTAGTCTATAGACCAAGCGACATCCATAGGGTGTTTTGAATTTTGTTGGCTTTTTCAGTTTAGGAATTACATTTTCATCTAACCCTGAATACGCTTTTCTGTTATAAGAAAGTGCATTTTAAAGCCGAATT
Organism: Rossiulus vilnensis; assembly: GCA_034700785.1. Classification (NCBI taxonomy): domain Eukaryota; kingdom Metazoa; phylum Arthropoda; class Diplopoda; order Julida; family Julidae; genus Rossiulus; species Rossiulus vilnensis. The sequence continues at coordinate 20,358 of JAQIXS010001229.1, read as the reverse complement.
GTGTCATGTACATTTGTCATATACATTGTTCTACTTACTTAGCTGCTTTGTCCATTGTTTTAATCAAATTTACGGCATACTCGTTCAGCCGACTATCGCCTGTATCGGGATCATGATTGATTGCATCGTCCATAAAAATATGAACTGTTGAAAAGCAATTGATCGTTCCAAATTAGAAAAATCTGCCAGTTTGTTTCCGGTCCCATTTATGCATGCATTTGAAAGAACAAAGATCCCGCGTGACCGTGTCCCATTCATAATTATCATTATATTTGTTAAATTTTCGTTCTAGCTGTGTTAACTCATACAAGGATTTCATTCAATTGAAGTAAATATAGCACTGACCTTGCAATTTGTAAAAGTCTTTGTGATCCTTATCGAACATTTTTTTTATCATTCTGCTTTTCCATTGGTCCTGATCCATTCTATAAAAATGAATTGACTTTGCATTAATTAATTACGGTAATACTGCATACGATGAAAGGAGCATCCAAAGGGAAACTTTACAAGAAACTCAAACTGAGATTGCTTGATACAATACCAATGGCTAGTTGCAATTTTGTGCCAGAAATACATTTGATGTTTAAATGTAAAAGAGTAAATATCATTCGAATACGTAATATTTAGTCTTTCTTTTTTGCTTGCGATATGACGCTGCAAAAGATTTCCGAAAAAAAAAGGTTAAACTCCCAGTTATAAATTAAATTTAAGATGGTATTGGCATCCATTTCGATGAGGAAGATAACATCCTATCGTTGATGGTAAATGGATTAAAAAACCCAGCTCATGTCCTTTTTATGCTGACTTTAAGATATTGAATTTCATTGAAATTAAATTAAATGTAACCTTCATAAACATTTTTTTTTATATTTTACTCATTTTAGTTATCATATATTTTTTGTTACCGCATCAGTGACGTGAGTGTTGAGAGCATTTCTTGTTCCGATTCATGCCACATAGTGACACAAGCTCTGATTCTTGTAATGCAATCATCAGGTTCAAACTTTTCCACTGCAGCATCATTGGCATCGTTAACATTTTCCTGGTCTGGTAAACGTTGATAAAAGCTTTCCTACGAGTATAAGTTGAATAAAAAGTGAAAGTAGCAGGTTAGGATTTATTCTCTAATAATTTCTTCAGCTGGTAAAATTTGGCAATTTGGGGTAGGCCTATTATAGGACCATGCACGGAGCAAAGCACATGTATGCTTTGTTTCACTACACATTAATTATGTGGGTATACGGTATAATATTCCTGTTGAATCTTACTTTGTTCCAATCTTCTCCATCATCTCGTCGTCTGTTTAGCACGACCGATTGATCTGTTAGCAGTGCGTTGTACATCGGATTTAAGAAAATTCTGCAAACAAACGACGTTAAAGTGTACAAGGTGTTAGATACCGCTGTATAATTTTTTCAGAGGTTTTCGAAAGCGTCTCAGTTTTCCCTAATTCGAAATATTGCTTCCTTTTAAATCAGCCGTTTACAAATTTAGTAAATACTATTTTGTCAGCTAGGATAATTGCTTCATTTCAAATCAGAACTCGAGAAATTTTAAATGAACTTTCAACGCGCTAACATATTTAACACTAATTAACAGACCTTTAATTGCTTTCAAATGGTCTCGAATAGTTCGAGCTGCGTGAAATCAGCCATAGAATTAACTAGTTTAGTGTCGTTTAGAGACTATTCTCCGTTCAGTATTAGGACATAGAATGGTAAACATCGCATAAACCGCTTAAGGCTGACCCAAAAGATCCACTATGCAAAAAACTAACATGTTTACTTCAAATAATCATTATATCTGATGAAGTTATTTTTTCTAGTGTACAATTGGTTGCCCATTAGGATCTGAGCTATTTTTTCTTGTTAAAAATCACGTTTTTTTTCCTTAATCCTCCGATGCATAACATTTTTTTAAAGTTTATATATATATATTGGCGTCGTTTACATTTTCCTGGTCTGTTAAACGTTGATAAAAGCTTTCCTACGAGTATAAGTTGAATAAAAAACATTGAAGTAGCAGGTTAGGATTTATTCTGCAGTAAATTATTCTCCGTTATGAATATACTTTAAAAAAAATGTTATGCATCGGCATAACGGCATGCAAAAATGTTATGCATCGGAGGATTGAGTAGAAAAAAGGTTTTAAATTTCAAGTTTAATTGGGAAAATATTGTAACTCAGACACTGATGGACGACCTACATGGAAAAAAATAAATTTGACAATTATAAGAAGTATTTGAAGCAAAAATGTAATTTTTTGCATGGGGGGATCCTTTTGAATTTTGGATCAGACCTAAACAAAAATGGTGACACGAAATGGGGATTTCGACAGAAAAAAAGTTCCTCACTTTTCAGTGCGAGCCAAGCGTTCGCATTTAGGAACCCAGATGTGCCAAGTGATCCAGACTTGGGAAATAAACCAGAAAAACCAAATCCAGGCATAATCGTCGACGATGAAGTCGGTGAAAAACTCCTGGGATGGACACTCCCAAAACAAGTAACGTGGGATGACGTTTTTCATGTAGCAAACGTCCGCATTTTTCATGCCGCAGCCAACGATGAGCAGGGTGATTGCAGTTGGCACAGTCAGCGTGATTGGCATGGCAAAACTGAAGCCTTGCATCTTGACACGGCTAGCAAACTTGCTGCTGATGTAGCACACATAAGCAGCAGCAATCTGTGAAAGGATTGTTTATTTATGAGATCATTACTGGAATAGGATGTGAAGTTAAATTTTGCGGCTGAAAAAGCATAGTTAACTTTCAAGTGTCAAAACATGGTGTAACAAGACGTCTTATTCAACTAAATTGTTGCTTTTAAATACTTTTTATAATTGCTAAATTAATAATTTCCTTTGTGAAAATAAACGGAACATTTTCAAATTAAAAACAATAACACACTCGAGTGGACGATCAATTCCACCACAGAAAAAAATAAACTTAGCAGTTTTAACAAGCGTTTGATGCAAAAATGTGGGAGTTAAGCTCAGCCTTAAAAATATTAGTTGTCTTTTAAGAAGCTTTCATGTAGGCTAGCGCCTCCAATGGGCATCTTACAACAATCTAATTTTCCGGGTGATGGTTGGTATCATACTTGCCTGGATTCCCCACACAGACATTGCAGCACTGCCATCAGCTTTTGTGCTGAAAGATTCTGCTTCTGAGGCCGATTGGATCACTTCGGAGGTTTTGCCATCCAGATGCGGATTCAGGTAGATGTGATTGGACGCGTTCGTCGGTTGGATTTCGATGGGTCTGCTGGAGTTGAAGGTGATAAAATACTTGAAAATAAAAAACCCGTCCTGCACCCCAGCTTGCGTGGCGGTGAGGTACACAAACGCTATCATGCTGCAAAAGAAGACCACCATCTTCCAGATTGATACGATGGAAAATACGAAATAGCGGGTTCGCGATTCGTCCAAGACCATCTTCATATTGTGCAATCTATGGAGGAGATCGAAGGCCGAGTCTTCGTCGATATAGTTTTCCCACCATCCCAAGGAGGTCAGAAAGATGCCTATTGGAATAGCCCATACAGTGTTCCTCAGGTTGTGGTACTCAAGGTATGGCCAGACAATGAGACCGGACAGTTGAAAGACGATGGTCAGTCCATCGATGACAAGTCGGACACGATCCGGCCTCCCTTTTTTTACCCGAGACAGCATCAGAAGGACACCGGGGACAATGCACAAACAGTTGGTCAGCATAAGGCCCTTTACCACGTTCAGTTCTGGAAGCACCACGAAAGCTAGTATCGCAACCCCCACAGTGTGTAGCGTCTCAAACACACACACCTGCATTGGAAGATAAATAGAATTTTGTTGAGCTAATTGCTATGTCCTGTAATAAATGCTACAGAAACAATGATAACCAGTTTTCGGGGATCTTAACATTTATTTTAGTTAACGATAAATTTTGTTAACTAAAGAAAAATGAGCGGAATGGATGTGCTCATATTACATGTATTTTGAATACATTTATGATGGAAACACTGTTTAAGCTCTATCAAAAAAATGCCCAGCCTGCAAAACAATTTGCACAATTTTGCTTCAAATACTTATTATAATTGCCAAGTTTACTTTTCTCCATTTGTGATTGGTGGTACACGAGGGTCTGAGTTTTTTAATTTGGAAATGTTCTGTTTATTTATAAACTTGAAAAAACCGTTATGCAGTCTCCGAGACCCACCTTCATGTGTTACATTGAGAGGAAAAGCCTGTCTTCGGAGGGTTTTTTTAATAAATAAACGCAACATTTTCAAATTATAAACATTTACTTACTATAGTTGTAAACCCTGGAGAACAATAAACTCTACACTGGAAAAATAAATAATAATAAGTACTTGATGCAAAACTGTGTAATTTTTTATGGTGGTCATCATTTTTGGTTGACCTTAAATTCACGATTATTGTTACTAGTGTTAGTGTAACTCCTGTAAGTACACGTACAAGTTCTTTCTTTCCTAAGGAAATCCCCAAACGTTGTACACTATAACCACATGAGTGCATCTTTTAACGTGTATTTTAATTTCTTTAACGTCTATACCATGTTCATTTTGTAAAAATTGATTTACTCCGAATTTGGCACTTTTTTATAATAAATAAAACGCCATACTAAGGTGAAGATTATAGTGTGCATTGCGGAAATAATGTAATTTTTAATTATACGCATTCAATTTCTTAAGCAGCTGTTTTTACTGATTGTATTAACAGACCCGCTCTTACTTACCAAGAAAAACCCACCAACTGTCGGCTTATCGAAAGACTTGAAAGATATCAGACGGACTGATCGTAGCAGCGTGAAAAATTCGGGCGTTAAAAATGCGAAAAAGATTACCCAAATCCATTGGGCTTGCTCCTGTAAATTCGACACGGCTTGATAACTTTGCAAATTACTGTGCAGAGCTGAAAAATGGATTTTAACAAAAACGTTTGAATTATTCTATTTGCCATATTTTCCATCAAAGCGTTTTTGTCGCTGGTTGGCTTGTTTATTATATTATAGATTGATTATGTACTGTTGAACATTTTACGTGCAACAAATGTGGGAAACGATATGGGTATTGATTACTATTCTGGTTTTTTTAAGCGTAGACGAATGATAAATACAGTTATAATTATTGTCAAGCATGTAGGTCTGCGCCAAATAATTAAAAAAATGTTTTTGAACTCGTCCTAATTTGATAATGATCTTATATAGTGGGTTCTTTGCATAAACTGGTATGTAGGCAAGTAATGCTGGTAGTTTTAATATATGTTACACATTTTTATTTGTCAAGATTAGATGGCAATCAAGCCTACCATTTTTACATGTTGTTTAGCATGTCACTGTGAAAGGCGTTGAACTGTTAATTTAATATGAATTGTATTTGAACAAAAACGTTTTATGTAAATATGGGCGCAATATGGCGAAGAAATAACTTACTATCACAATAAGGCGTGGTATTATTTGGCCGGATCTGTGACGTCATGAACAACAGCGTACCCTTTGCTAGCATGGCAGAGATCAACACGATTGCGAATGTCAGGATGTAAACGACAATTTTTAAAATTTGGTTTGCAATGCTGTAACAATCGTTTTGGTCCTTGTTACTAATTTCAGAATCTTTTCCTTTGAACCTATCGTATAGCGGCGGTGGTTTATTCCTTGATTAATATAAAAAATACCCGTTTCAACTAGTTGCTTCGACATAATAAAATTGGTTTTAATGATTTTAGAAATTATTATGTGCAGAATTCGAATTTTACTCATTATCTGATCCATCACTGCTAAGCAATTCCTCACGTTCAACGGGTTGACTGGCGCTTCCAAATTGAGCTACCCGCTCATCTGTCTCGTTATTCTGTAATTTAGAGAATATAAATTAAACAGGTTAAAGAAATGCAAGAGACACACAGCACAGCACAGTACACAGTACTGTGATTACAGCATCAAATGGTCCATGCATATTAAGACAGACCGTCGGATACAATGAGGTTAACTCTCCTGTCTGAGCGCCATCACGTAGGAATGTAGGTTTGTGTTTTGGACATGGTACCATTATGTAGGAATTCGTGTGCTTCTACACCTTATTTATTTCCCTGTGGGCCCCTATAAATACCTATGTACGTTTTTAAATCTCCTCAGTAACGCTTACGTGTATACAGTACTGTATAATGGAACGTACATGTTTTATACATAATATTCAACTACATTACATAATGACGATCCAGTCATTAAGTCCATTAAGTGCATTGATGTTATAGCTTTACTTTTTTTTTACATGTGCCCTATTTTTTAAATTATTATTCTTAAAAAGTTTTAGAAAGATACTCTTGATGTCCTATTTTTTTTAAATGGGGGTTAAAATTCTTCTGTTGTGGTCTAGTGACATAATTTCTGACATCAAAAAATTAATTTTAGGGACTGTTCACACATTTATAACAAAGGAATCGGATGCTTACATTTTGACAAGGTAGCTTTTCATACATGTCTGTATCATTGTCGTTTTCAGTGAAATCCACACTCATTTCTCAAAGTCGGGGAGCGCGCGTGGTCCCTGATAATTGCTTCGAATATTGTTTATTGTTTATTGACGTTTCATGTTTGCATTGGGTGGTTTTATAAGGATGGGCTATTTTGATAACGGCACTGATTAATCTAGTTTTGATAGTAATATAGATATGTTTTACAGACTTGAAATCGGAGTTTGGTTGCTGCAAGAAGGGTATACTGTGAATTTGTTAGATAGTCGACGTGATTTCCATAAAACAATCAACGTTTTGTGTGCCTTAAATTTGAGCAAAACCAGATAGTGTGTGCATTATCTTTGTATATACTGCAGATTCCATCTTTTTCGGGTTTTTCATGAGATTACAATCAAATCAATGTGATACAGATAATTTTACATTGTTGTTGATTCCAAAGGTTTAATTGGTGAGTCAACTTTGACAAATCATTTTGACAATAAAAACATCTACGGACCAGGACGAAATCCAGGAGATATCATTCCTGCCTTCCATCGTACGAGCCTGGGAACGCGAATATTTTACTTTTTTTTTTTTTTTTTTTTAATTTCGATGGAACTGTCCGATTAACCAAATAGAAATGTGGTCATTCAATCTATAATATCCCATATATAAATCCATCATGTTTATCGAAATAAACCTACATTGAGGACATTTTTGTCGAATTGTTGGCTTTTACATTATTTAGAAAACAATTTTCAATTCTATGACTTAGCTGCATGTATTTCAGGGTAGAATTGATATGTACTGTACCCAGGATTTCCAAATGAGGGGGTGATTGGCTCATGGAAGAGGGAGGAAGTTTACGGTCGAAATTTCAACAATTATTTGGCGGTTTCTATGGTCATTTTTTTCCAAAATGTAGGGGGTTTCACCCCTACCCTCTCCTTCCCATCCCGTGCACACAGCCCTGTTTGTACGAAAAATTTTATAAGATTGTAAGGTAGCGATGCACAGTGTATAAGGTAGCATCATTTTTCAGTTTGTAAGTAAAGAATTATGTTGGTAAATTTTACAGCTAAACCACATATTGGCTACTGAATATGTGATGAAATACTGATATGCATGTATTGTAGATAATTAGAGGAAATTATTATAGCAAGAGCTTTATCGTTATAGAAACTTATAGAAATGAAAATGTTACCACTGGTGTTTAAGGATATACAGCAAAACAAAATTAATAGTAAGTTACATTCAGATACATGTAAACGTGTTGCATTTACGGTATCATAAAGTAATACATTAAACCTCAAGAAAATTTAGTAAATCATAAAAATGTTTTAAAGGACTACTATGTTGCGGTATTTAAGACATTTTTCTTCGGTGTTTCAGCAAATAATCATGTAATGTATAATCAGGAAAACGCTTGGTAATTATAGAAACTGTGTAAATGGTACAAAACCTACACACGTGGGATCTAGCGTAAATTTAGTTGGTTTTTAACCGTAAACATGGGTTCCAATGCCCCATTTCGTTATTGAAAGAAAATACTCGAATCATTTTATTGTTTTCATCTTGATGCAACGATATGGCTTAATTAACCTATATGTATTTTTATGAGGTATTATTGTGCTACGACTCCGTGTCCCTCACGGATTGCATTGTTAATCGGTGCTATACGTGCTCAAGTTACTGTATAGAATTGTAGTAAGCATAGTGTACAACTGTTAATAAAATATTGCACGACATCAGCTTTTATCTTAAAATATTCATGCTAATCTATGATTATAGGATTTAATATTGCTTCACGAACAAAGTTTTGAAAACTGTTCACAAATGTTAATCATAAACATGCTCAAAATTATTTTGAATTTTTTTCACTAGTTCAAAACTGAAATTTAATGAATCAATTAATCCAGCATTCAACTCAGATAAAAACTACATTTAACTTTCAATCTTGGTCGTCCTGTATGTTGATTAATAATAATACGCAGGTATATGCATGTATATTGATCGGATTAATTTAAGCTGAAAAAGTGGGAAGAATCGCGACTAGTACTCCACAGTTCTACTTTCAGATTAGATTTTTGCCAAGTGGAATTTATTACATAGAATCGGAGTTACCATTGACCTGGAAAACCTAGAAAACCTGGAATTGTTAGGGAAGTAGGAACAACCCGGAAGTTTCCATGCAAAAATCAGGAAAAGTATTATCAGATAAAATGCCAGCTTTCGATTCGCATCATTTTAAATGATTTGCTCAAAAGAGGGCGTATCTGGTCACACTTATAGGAAATTCCCCTTGTTTTCCATAGAACACCTGGAAAAAATCTGGAAAAGGCAATGGAGTTGAGAATATAAGCTTGATGGAGAATTCAATTAAATTTGTTTCATATTATATTTTTAGTGAAGTCATTCCAGTGTCTTTATTATGGTAACGAAATGTAATGTATTTACAAAAGCAATTTGACTCGTGCGCAGAATACACTGTACAAAATAGTTTTAATGTGCATTGAAATTGTTCGCATGTTTCCTATAATTGTTCATCCTTGGTTAATAATGTAATGTCTAATACACCGTACACGAAATTTGCAAAAAATCATGACTAAAATCATGAGCAACGTTTTCTATATTGGCTCGTTTCTGGAGCAATTTCCAGCGTTGATTGTGATTCATTTGCTGATTCTTCCGAATTGGCTTCAAATCTTGCCCCCGAACCTGGACACCAGGGCATCATACTATACTTTCGGCCTCGTCGAATGAGCTGAGTGGCGATCTCTGGTGGTATTGAAGGTGTTGACCTTAGTATCCAATTGACATGATCACCTGCACATTTATTCAAAAAATGCAAATTGTGAAGGATTGCTTTATTGCTTTGCAAAATCATCTTTCATTTGGCGTTTATTTGTTGCCTACCTGGACTGTCAACATCACACGTTCTTAAGCGCCGCCTGAATCGACCTTCCATGTCATATTTTCGTCCTTTTTTGGGCTTCTTTTTGAGTTCGATGTCGTGAAGGGTGTTTCTGCGGCCATTGCGAAGCCTCATTGCTTGGTTAGGGGCTGCTTCCGGCGTAACGTAATCGCGAGTTTGCTATTGGAATGATAGTCAATTAGCACGTCATTTTTCCAAGAGATGTTATGATTATCTCAATTCCAATAATTGTTCCGAAAGCATTTTTTGTGATTTGGCTAGAATTGGCCAAGTTACAAGATACAAGTTCATGAATCAATGAATCATGTACATGTAGGTAGATGATAAGGCGACTCAGTGTCATCATTTAAAGTATATTTTGAGACACACACATGTGGATAAGTAAGGCACGGCAAATGTAGCATTTTAGGTAGTTCTGGGTAATTAAGAAATAATTAATTTCCAATTCTAATTCTGCAATCGAATGTTTGGCTTTTATAAAATGCAATTATTTTCCAAGTTATACTCACTGCGTACACCAAGCATGACCCATATTTTTCCACGATGTAATCGTCATCATTTTCTTTATTACTTTTGCAAAAATGGACGTTCGTTGTGGCCAAAATGAGAGCAACAGTCCCACAGCGATGAAAAAGCATCGCAATGAACTGTAAAATCAGAAGTCCCACAAATACCACGATGAGAACTAGTCCAATAGGCGAGATTTTCATGATTTTTCTTTCGACTGTTATCTGGAAAATGAGAAAATTCAGGCAGTTAAAGTTTTATTGTTTAACACGGTTTTTACAATGCCATTGAAAATAGATGCGTCAAAAATTACCATGTTTTCTTCTTTATTCCAAGTAATGTTATTGTTGGTAATATCGGGATAGGCAATGTAAATGAGGTCCTGTTGTAGTTGCAAGAACAATATGGTCACCACAAACATGACATTGATCATGAAGAACGAGAAAACCGCCTTGTTTCGCAATGTCTTCAGTTTCTTTTCGACAACTTTTCTTCCTTCTGGCAGGTCATCCTCTGTGAGCGGCCTAAGGTATTTATCGATAATGTATGTCCACGCGACTTCCTCGTCTATGTGTAAATGACATTCTTTTCCATTGTTTTCAAGACAGTCCTCGTTTATCCAGTAAAATTGGCCGCTATTTGTTTCTGAAAGCAAATAAGGTTTGGCATACAATTTCTAGAACCTACTTGCAGAGAGATGAAAATTGAGGAAAGAAAAGAAAACCTTAAATTCCGATGAATTAATTAGTTTAAATTGCATAAAGTTCGAACTGGATGTATGGAAACTACCATGTGTTCTTGTAAGTTAGAAATGTTAAAATACATTTATATGTAAGGATAAATTGTTATAACTAGATTCATACAGCACAGCACATCAAAATATACATATTCGGTATTGTACCTTTACTTAGGCACCCGTCATAGTCATGTGATTTCCGTCTAAACCTGCATGTGTCATTGATTTGACTTGAGCGACTCTCTTGTTCTCCTTCGTCAAATTCCTTTTGAACGTTTACAAATTGCCTATTAAGTGCATTAATATAAAAAGTATAAAATACATTAGATATATTAAATACGTTACTATAGTCTTCGGTATATTGGAAGAATGCCCTTTATTCAACGGTTGTGAAACAGGCATTGGGAATACGTGCATAAAGAACGTTTTTTTAGAATACCTTAAAGTTTAGAATGTAAATAAATTAGAAATTCATTACCCTCTTGTGTTAAGCAGCCCTTTTTCGATCAGAGAATCAATTTTTTCTTCCACTCTTGTGATCCTTACTAGAACCTCATCTTTTGATTTTGGGCGTGAGCAGCAGTTTATATTACACAAAGTACCACAGCTAAAACTACAGTATTCGTCTACATCAACGTCCTTGGAAGTGCTGAGGCCAATTTTGTTCATGTAATACTCCCCTTTGTTTTCTTTTCTTAGAGTTGCTATTGCTTCCTTTTCTTTGTCCTTCATGAAGAGAAAAGATGTTAATATTGTTTCAAAATTTTAAATAAAAGCACCGAAACGCGACTTTTAAATGCAAAGATTTAAAGGTTTCGAATAACGTTAATTTCTTTAGGTGAAATAAAAGTTGATGCATGGACTACCTTCTCTGTAAGTCTTAAAATTCTCGGATCTATAGATAAGTGCCAAAAACGCTTCTGGTCCGCGTTTATTGGAAATCAACAATTTGAATTTTAATACATGTATATGTTATATTTGGAAATACATTTTGAGATAAATTTTGAAATATTTGATCCCAACAGAAATGTAATGCGAATATTTACGTGTAATTTTTGCATATAGAGATTTCAAATACGTTTTAAATTCAATATAAACCCATTGTATCAATCGACTATACTATTTTAGAATGCATTTTGCTTAATGCGAGATGCATTCTGGACATTTAGTCGTGGTACACTGTGAATGGCAAAACATTAAAACCAGTTGTCCGAAATGAAAGGTGAGAAGCCTATTTCGAAAAGCAAGCAATATGTTTAAGCAAAAAAAAAACATCATTTCAAGATAACAAAAATTTGGAGTATTCCAAAAAAGTTATAAAAATTGTGAAATTCAAAAAAAATGTCGTACCTTAGCCTTCTTCTCCGAAGCAGACGTTGAATCTTCCCTGACTCCCCAAGATACATCATTCATGTTCATGGCCGAATAGATGATGAGCAACAGGTACATGGATGGAATAACGACCCAATAAACGAGACCAAAGAAAATGCACAGGACTTCCATGGGATGAAGTAAAGCTGTTATGACCATGAGGGCAGCCGTCAAGACGAATGAAATGGATGATGGAGAGAGCCAGCCTTCTACACCAATTTCCACGAAAATTCCAACAATGACAGCCATCATAAGCAGCGCGTAGATGCTCGATAAAACGGTCGCTATTTTTATCTGCAAGTTCAGTTGATGAAACAGCTATTCCACATAAAATAGAAGAAATAGCCTTTTGCCTTGATATTCACCTGGGTGTTTTGCTTGAACAAGATGCAAGAAATAATGAAGACAGCAACGGGAATGACGTTCAGCCACAGTGCTGTGGCGTTGTCCATCTCGAACACAGCGGACATTGAGCCAATGATCATCAAGAAGATTGTACCTGGCCCGATGATGCTACTAACCATCAACACCATCTGACAAGATGACATTGTTATTGAAATGGAGTCAATAATGTGAGGCTTTCTTGTCTCACATTATGACCAGAGGCTCTCAATTTTTGTGTAAAATAAAAAATGCCAATGGTCCTTGGACTTAGATGGGAAATTACATCAATATTTTACCAACATTTAACTAAAATTCAGCGTTTAATTCTATTAGTCATATAGGTGACAAACCCCACTATTGTCCATTTCTGTTGCATGATTCCATAAATAAAGAAACGTAAGCATGGCCCAACCTGATATAATATGTATATAATGGAAATGTCATCATTGTTCTTTATAGTGCGCTTCGCACTGTACAACAAGTCAATAATATTCGCCATTGTCGATGGGACCCAACGTCGTCTTTGGTTATAAAATTCCCCAAATGATTCGGGGCAGTGGGTATAGGCGTCCGAAGCTGCGGCATATTCAACTCTGTAGCCTTGTTGCAAGAGTAGCGTGCACAACCAACGATCCTCTCCTAAACAATAAATTCCCTTTGATAAATTTAAAGTCAATCAAAACAAAAATTATCATACCACTTGTGAATTGTTAAAGCAAGATTAGTTGAGTTTCAGCCAGTGCACAGTGCATGACAACATAGCAGTATGAAAAGGAAAGTATAGTTGAATTTTGAAATATATCTGTGCCTAATTGTCATTGCGTTTCACTTTCATTTCAATATTTTTACTAATGTGTATACTTTGGACAGTTAATGAGGAAAAAGGCAGGAGAACCGTAAATTATTTTTATACTTTTTATCAAAAGCTTTGAAAATAATTGACATTTTTTAACTTGTTGCCATAAAATATATCTCAACATATTTTCACAGAAGATACTCTAGAAAAATAATCATTGTAGGTTTCCAGGTTTGAAGCCCCTAAGACCAATTTCATCTTAACGTGGAATACAACTAATAGTAATTTGGAATCAAATAGACTTTATTTGCTTGTTGACTTTTGTCGACATCAGACGTTCTTGGGAATCTTCATCAGAAAGGTTTATGCAAAACCTGATATTTTTGTGTTAAGATCAGTCTGGTCAGTTATTTGTAATTAATTGTTCTGTACTTGCCTTGATCATATTGTACATAATGGATGGCTTCCGTGGCCCGTGTCGTGTAGGTCTTCATGACATTGTTTTCCATAAGTGCCTGTGCACGAAACAGAGAAAAGCATCCTGGACTGCACAATACGCAGCCGATCACATGCTCGGTGGATTTTTGCAGCCAATGGCCAATGGCGTACTCGAACTTCTGGTACCAGGCGATGAAACCTATGCAGTGAATGATGGGTAGCAAACGTAGACTACACAAATGCTTTGGAATAAAAGGTCTTATTTCTACCGATTCACTACCTGATCCAACTGGATGGATTCTGCCGCATGCGGCTCCCACTTTCGCATTTTTTTTCATCAAATCCACGAGCAGAAGGACGGCCTTTGGTTGAAATTCAATGTCACCATCGAGTGCAAGGAGAAAAGTGTTCTCTGCCTTCACTTCCTTTCTGTCCACGTTGAGATTCAGATTATTCAGCCTTATGCCCAGAAGGTAGTACATGTACATGACCTATGTAAAGGAGAAATAATGATCTCTAAGTGTACTACGCATGATCTAGCGAAGAAATTAGGTATTACGAATAATTTCGTTCTTACCTGACTCCATCGTTTACGGTGCCTGATGAGAATTTTGTCTTTTAGGTGTATGTAGAGCTTATTGCCGCCATGTAATCTGTAGACCAAACGGCCTCCATAGGGAGTGACGTATTTTCTGGGCGGAGGTATTTCAGCATCTGCTCCTTTGTACGCCTTACTGGAAAATTAGATAATGTTTGAGGAATTTTTTAAGTCCATTAAGACATTTGTACTTGGAAATCTGACGCATTTTAACAAAGATAACATGTATTTAATTTTTGTTTAAAAAAAAAGTGGTTTATTAGCTCTAAAATTAATTAACGGTGATGGGGTATAATCAGTGAAATAGCAAATGGATTAACCTTAATTGCGCTAGAAATTGTGCCAAAGTGCACTTGTACAACTTTAGACCAAATATGATACTTTTTCTTGATTGTTTTAGGATATATTTTCAAATAAACGAGCGTTTTAAAACCGTATATGCTGTTCAAAGGTTTCCTGCAATATCGAGCAAATTTGTAAAAAAAATATCTGACTTTTCAGTGTCACTTTTGTTCTTATTTTCCGCTATCGTTTTCTCTCCTAGTTTATAATAGCGCTTATGGTTTTCGGTTCAATGGTTGCGTCTATTTCAAAATTTGATTTAATAAATTATCGTTACTTAGCAGCAGTATCCATCAAGCTAATGAGTTTCTGGGTGTAGTCATTCATGCCATTAAAAATAAGCTGCTTTTTCAAAGACTTTCTTTTGACAACATGGTACTTGAAGGCGTCGTCGATGAATATGTGCGCTGAATATTGAAAAGAACTTTTGTTAGTCACTAAATTCAGTTTTTCATTTATCGTTTCAGCAGTAAAAACTGACTACCTACATGTATATGAATTTACTTGCCTTCCAATTCGTAGTAATCCTTATCAACAATTCTCAGATATTTTTGCTTTAATCTTCGTAAGGCTTGATCCTCATCTAACCTTGAAAATTCATTTTAGGACACTCACTGTGAGAAAAATAGCTACACATTTATCATTTCATATGATTTTTTTGGATGCAATGTTTAAAAATTGCTTTTATGGAATATTTGTTTTTTCAATATGCGATGCTGTGTGCTATATTTCTAGGGAGTATTCAGCGGTATAAGAGAAGAATGTTGATTTTTAGTGGCTTTCAATGAAGTTTTGCGCAATTTATGCATTGTGAGTACTGTATCGAACTTACAATATCCTCGCTTTGAATTATTTGCACACAATAATTAATGAAACACGTATATTATTAAATGTTATTGCATTACCGCATTATCGAAGTGAGTGTGGCTAGCATTTCTTCTGGGGTCTCATGCCACATGGTAATGCATGCCTTGATGGTGGTAATAGCATCCGTGGAATCAGGCAAATTATCTGGTGGTTCTCTATCCCAAATTGATTTGTCATGCTTGGCTTCCTCGTCGCATATGATAAGGGGCTTTGTTTTCGAAAAATACAGATATGAGAAGGTTATTGTTATTGTTGTGGACTTGTTTGTAATAGCCAAGGTATGTTACCGGTGTGTCGTGGCTAATGTCCTCTCTATCATCTCTCCTCATGTTCAGAGCAACCGATTGATCGATGAAAATTGCATTGTACAATGGGTTAAGAAACACCCTGTTAAAAATAAAATGAACAAATCCATTACATGAGCATCTTGTAAGCATTGATGGGAAAGAATAAAAGAATAGGTACAGAGGCGAACAACGTGCCGTTCCGTTGAGGCCAGGCGTAAACATTTTGGATTCCAGATGTGCATTGTGATCCACACGTGCGAAATAAACCAAAACATCCAAATCCAAACATGGCCCTGGACGATGAAACCAGTATAATATACATCTGATGGACACTCCCAGTACAAATAGCGAGGAATCACGTTGCTGAGAAAACAGACGTCTCCTGTTTTCATTCCACAGGCGACAACAAGCAGAGACACAGCCAAGGGCACAGTAATGGTAATTGGAATGGCGAAACCGAATTTCTGCATCAGGGTTTGACAGGCAAATTTGCTGCAAATGTAACACGCGTAAGCGGAAGCAACCTATATTTAAAAAAAAAATAAACTAAAACACGAGGTCTTACATGAAGAGAGAACTAAAAATATATCTAAATCAAGCTGGACCTATACATTGCATTGCCGTACATGTAGATGTGTCTGAGTCTCAATACCCGAATGCTGGTAATGCATTTGAAAACGAATGCGCTTTAAAATTTGAGCAATGCCTATTTAAAGTCTACTTAAAATCCCTTTCTTGTTTTGTATAAAAATAAATTCATAGCACACACTTCCTTCATTTTTGAAATGCAATAAAATTTACATCAATATGGATTGGTACTGCAGAATGTCAGTTAGTTCAAATGTTTCAAGGCTGAACCTTTTGTGACAGATTTCATTTAGCATACTTTTATGGCATGCTATCCTGTGCTTTTTATTCTTGGAAGAAATCTTCAATGTTTACCTCTGGCACACTCTCAGAATTATTGAGGTGGAATGTCTTTATACAATTTGAAATGCACTAGTGTACAAAAAACGACAGTTGGTATTTAGTCCTACCCAAGACGATGTCCACCATGCAAAACAAATTTTTCCTGTCTAGAATTCGCTGTCCACTATTTTTTACTATTATTTTAAGTTTATTTAATTTTTACAAATAAACGTTAGTTTAAAATTAAAAAAGTCACACCCTAGTGGACGACCAATTTTACAATTTGGAAAATGAATTTAGCAATTTGAATAAGTATTTGAAGCAAAAAGATATTTTTTGCATGGTGGGCACCTTTTGTGTCTGCTTACAATGTGTACCTGAATGCCCCAAACGGCTAACGCTGCTCCACCATCAACCGACACCGTAGAAGAGCTGGCATCTGATTGTGATTTGACAACGTCAGTTACACTGCCGTCCAAATGAGGGACGGAGTAAATGAGTTCGGATCGGTTGGAAGAGATAACCTTCAAGGTTCTCGAGGAACTTGTGTTTATAAAATTTTGAAAGATAAAAAATCGGTCCTCTAAATTATCGAAAGACAGATACACGAATCCAACCATGCAGATGAAGAAGACGAGAATTTTCCAAACGGAAACTATCATGTAGACGAAATACC
This sequence comes from Rossiulus vilnensis, assembly GCA_034700785.1. Classification (NCBI taxonomy): domain Eukaryota; kingdom Metazoa; phylum Arthropoda; class Diplopoda; order Julida; family Julidae; genus Rossiulus; species Rossiulus vilnensis. Next base: position 3,062 of record JAQIXS010001229.1, on the reverse strand, counting down.
TGGTCCTCTTTTCGTTCAGAGAACTTTTTATGTTTTCGAAGCACTGTAATACTGTGTTGAATGCGTTGAGTACTTTATTTCTGTTGGTTTTCTTTTTTTGGGTTTCTGTATTACACGTGTCTACGTAGTTTTCCCACCATCCGAATGACGTCAAAAACAAGCCAATGGGAATTCCCCAAACAGCGTTCTTAAGCTTGTTGGAATTCATTATTGGCCAGAAGACAAGTGCAGAGAATTGACACAAAATAGCTAAGATGTCCATTGACAGACGTATCCAGGCATTATTGTCGAACGTCTGAGGGTTCCTGGTGTGGGATAGTGCCAATAGGATTGCAGGAATCAGACTTAGTGAATTGGTCAACATGACTCCCTTGACCACATCTAATTCTGGTAGGACTATGAAAACTAATAAGGCACTCCCAACGGCGTGCAATGTTTCACATAAACATACCTGTGGAGTAGATAATAATATGGCATTAAACAATATCATTTTAAAAGTGACTATGCATAATTTTAAATTTGGGGAATTATTCGTTTGCTAGTGAATGCGGTATGCTATCCCTATCCGTATCGAAACATTGGATTTAACATGTACTGTACCTGTACATCATAATGAAATTGAAGGATAGCTGTCATTAACAAAAAGAATCTATTGAATATTCTTACTACAAAGAACCCATCCAGTTTTGGAAGTTTGAACTGCTTAAACGTAATGAGCCGGACAGATCTTAGGAAGGTGAACATCTCAGGGGTGATGAAGGCGAAAAAGATAACCCAAATCCACTGCGCTTGCTCTTGCAAACTTAGGACAGCATCTTTGCTCTGCAACTTGTACGCTTGGCAACCGTCTGCGAAGTTACAAGAAATGCTGATAGGAGAATTTAGAACATCGCATTTGAAAGCACAGATCTTGTTGACTTACTTGCACAATATGGCGTTTTCCTACCAGGGCGAATTTGCGATGTCATGAATAACAACGTTCCTTTAGCTACCAATGCTGATATCAGCACCAACAGGAATGTTAAAACGTAGGCTAGGATTTTAAATACTTTAATGCTAATTTCGTAGCAACGACTGGTTTGCGATTTTGATGTTGTGTCCACGAAAGTGGAAGTAAAGGCGTCGTAGTCTGGAATGTCATCGCTGCAATACGTGATAAAAACATAGTAGGAATTTTAATCATGTATTTTGGAATGTCAAAATAATTTGAGCGTCAATTTAAATGAATTAAAACAAATTGCACAACTATTTAAATTAAAATAATATGTATGCGCTATTGTAAATCAAAATATTTAGGAAGGGAAATTTCAACATTTTCTGTTATTTAAAAAAATATTAATTAATGTTTGATTTAGTGCTAATAATTACAAAATCGCACAAACTACTACTGTATGATATCCATTTTGTAGTAAAACAAGCAACATATGTTTTCTTTGAAAGATGCATAACTCTTCTAAATCTACCTTGTTTAACTTATAAATAAAACAGATACTGTACAAGTTAGTATTGTAGTCTAGGTTCGTTTTCTATATTCAAAATGCATAGACTCAACCCTTCGTTAATTTTTGGTTATTTTGTAACTGCTAATTGCTGATTATTATCAACTATTAATGTATAATTGTGTATGCTAACATTGGGCTTAAGTTAATTATCACGATTGAGCTGATTCACAGCGGTTTTTGTATGTGTTTCGTTAAAAAATGTGTTACCTTAAATTCGATTCACGTTTCCTGGTTATTCGTTTGGAAATCAGCAACTTATGGTCTTCTTTTCCAGAATTTTCAAAATTAGTTAGTCGATTACATTCTCCATAGTTTGAAGACTGGAAAAATTACATTTACGTTTATATTTACGTCTAGCATTGTTAGTTTTCTTTAGTGAATTACAAATTATGGCAATGTTCACATGCTCTTGCATATGATATTTCCTTTTTGTAATTGAGGTTAATTGTAATTGTAATTACTGATTGCATTGTTTCATGCTTTGGTTTACGTTATCCAGAATAGAGAAGAGCCAATAAATCAAAAAAAGAGAAAAAAAACTTATTTTGGGGAAGAAATGCGTCAATCTCTTTTTATGTTAACATCGAAATTGATTACAGTTTGAATGTATGGGTCGTTTGATTGGTATTAAATAATTGTAAAAGGCTGACATAACACTTACTGCGCTATGGTATAGATGCTCTGTATTTTCGTCTTCCATGGTAGTTTGGATGGGAAAATTGCAGTTGCAGGCTATGTAACATTAATTGTTTAGAATCGTCGAAATATTGACTCAAATCCTTCGTCATCTACTGTTGTACTCCTAATGAAACTATAACAGTCTGCTCAGTGGTGTCATTGATAATTAAACTTTTAGTTACCCTCTTACATAGTTACCCTCGTACTGCAATAATGTGTATTATCAGCTATGTAAATTGTTCATGTATTACACTATTAACTGTAAATGATAGTTACACAACGAAAATCTATGATGAATTCCAGTTACTTACATTAACAAAACTGGGTAAACGCGTGCGCTCTTGCAATCTACTTCTCCATTAATCTTTAATTAATGTTTGACTTTTGGGCTTACGTCATAAATTCATTTGTTTGATCACGAAAATGTTCATCACTGCTATAAATGGAGAAATCATGTTGTGTTTTTCTTCTTTGGCATTCCCTTAATGGTAACCGTTATCAACACACTGTTCGCTAACACGAAAACACTCAATGATAAAAGTCAGTGACGTGCCTTTAAATGTATTCGTACAGGTTACGTTAGGTAAATAGTACGCTTACGCAATTACGCTTAATGCAATCTTTTATTGCATGGAAATTGGAACTATTGTGCTTTCAAAGTGTGTAATATTTCGCAGAATCAGGCAGATAATCTGATATTTTATAAGGGTGGCTTCAAGGCAAAAATGAACAAAACAAATAGAATTAACAATATGCGTTGCAGTCACATTTTTTGAGAACAGCCACGTTGGGCGAGACCCATTAGGATCAGTGGTGTAGTGGGGCCGGAACGCGCCGGTACGGCGTTCCGGTACTTTTTTACGAGCCGGAACGGCGTTCCGG